>JAXQQM020075644.1:0-128578 GCA_034641835.2 Pinus albicaulis | reverse complement strand
CTGGCCTCGCGAGACTATGATTCCTGCCACAACACTTCCTTATCCAAATCTATGACTCGAGGAACATCATGACCAGGAGTAACTAATTTGTTTAGAGCATCATTCACTATCATCTTGATGAGGCCATGGGTAGCTAAGTTCGGTACTTAATTTCCTCACCCTTTGGCTCATGTCCCTAATTGAATGCAGGAGGAAATAGGGTATAATTAGTCTTTGTTCTAGAGGGATTTCTCCTTGAAATATAAGTTCATTCAACAACCTAAAGTGGTATCCATAAACCACACTAATTCTGCCCTCACAGGAAATGAATTTTATAATGTGGAATGCTACTTCATCCCAAGGGTATGGAAGGCTTTCTCTCCTCACTCCATTTTTGTCTTCAATGAATTATTCACTTGGAGAAAAGAAGCTCTTTTTAGCTATAGTGTTGGACACCCTATCTTCCTTATTCCACTTGACTCCTAGTGGCAAAGTGGTGATTTTGCTAATTAACCAAGGTGTAATTGTGATAGCTAGGCCTCTAACCATAGTGGTGGCCCTCTCATATGTTTGTGATTTCATGAAAACTACACCAAGCTATCTCTCATCAAAAAATTTGAGGAGCTCAAAGAGTCCCAACCACGGGTGGTTCTTGAAAATATCCACCACGTGAGGGTGCGATCTTATCCTTTTGATATTTTTGGGCTCCCTTATGTTAAATCATCCTCCCATTTTATGGCTGTGTTAGGAAGGTGGATGAATTATTTTGTTTGAGATTTATTGGTGAAGAATGCCCTTAGAGATATTATTGGTGTGATCATCCTCCTTGAGTCTGTTGGTGCTCCTTTGAATCCATTTCCATCGATTTATTCTCACGTTTTGACATTTTTATGCCATGTACAAGATATTTACAGGAAGTAATCAATTTCTTGCAGAATTCCCTTCTCTGCTTTTTTGGAGCTCCAGATTGCTGAGAAATGAAGGGAAATGGTGTATGGAGGTTAGGGATGGAGATATGGAGTGAGTGGAGTGAGGGAAAGGTGAGGGTAGAGGTCCCATGTCTAGATATAGGTAACCTAGCTGCTAGTGGCCGAAAATGTAGAAATTATACAATATGCATATATATATATATATATATATATATATATATATATATATATATATATATATATATATATATATATATATATATATATATATATATATATATATATATATTGGATTCACCCAATATAACAATATGTTAAATTTAAATACTGAATAGCTTCTACAACTATTTGTGGAATTAAAAAAAAATTCACCAATCACATGATCATGAAGAAAGATCAATCACACACAACACAGGTAATTTCCTGGGGAAAGCTTACAGCTAAAAACCCCACTATATTCTATTTTATATTATATCATGGATCATGAAACAATTACATGCAAAACTCTTCTCACAAGAGCCCTCAGTACACCAACTAATTGTCTCACACTATCATACAAAAATTCGAAAATTCCTTAGCCAATTTACTGTCACCAGACAACTTGCCTTCACTACGAAATCCCTGCTGAAAGAAATCCCTGAATTGATGCCTTCTTGCCTGCCTTGATTGCGCAAGTATCATGGGTACATTCAATGTGTGTGTGCTTGCATGTGTGCAAGTGGATAATGTCACAACTGATAGTTTACTTCCCTTTCACCTAGAACTCAACTAGGTCTCCACTGGGTCTGACATGCATGAAGTTAATAATAGTAAATCTTCAGTTGCATGTGAGATCACTACATGTGAATTAATTAATAATTAATTTACTGTAATATTCCTACTTAGCCCGAGCTAAGAGGAATATACATTTTTGTTTCATTTTCTGTTGCATGGATAAATGAATAAAGGAGGACATGTAAAACTCCTAAAAAGAATGAATAAATCAATGCCCATATGAACAAGGATAAATTTGGGCCATGTAAAAAAATAAATTGTAGGTGTGAAAGGGGTTTGAGCTATGAGACTGGGTCAACCTTGACCAAATCTACAGCGCTGTCTAGATACAATGTACCTCATGAAGGGACAACGCAGTTCTAGAAGGAGGCTTCTCATGTGAAAGGAGTTAACTCATCAAGGTGGTTTAGGGTTTGTCAAAGCTTTCATCTTATAAAAGGAAGGGGAAGGCAACAAGAGAAGGTTGTTGATTGTCTATATTTTTGAGTATCTTGTCTATTTAAACAAATACCATTCTCTGCTGTTCAGTGGAGAATTGTGTTGCTTAGCACTTGGAGTTCCTATGCAGGGATTTCACCTCTTCCATTGAGGATTCTTGGAGGAGTCTTGCTGGTTTCATCCACTATCAGGAATTTGGCTAAGCTCTACTTCCAACTGCAATGTAGATCCAATGAGGTTTTGGTTTCTTTTGTAGGCTGCAAAAAGTGGAACACTAGATCTATTCAGATCTAGCTTGTATTGGTGCCTTTTCTCAGTGAGTGTGTCTTTTAACCTCCTGGAAGAGTGCATTAGTTGTTTGAGCTTCAGATTTGTATCTTGGCATCGGCTCCAACTCGCTTATTCAAGCATAGCAGTTTCGCTTGAGGGACTGCGTTATTTTAAGTAGAGGTTTTGCAGGGTGTTTTGATCCCATTTTTGACGAGAGATCTCTAGTGCTGGGCTTTGCCTTTCACTTTGGTGATCCATGGATTAGCTTGTTGATCCATGTTCTATATAGATCTGATCTGTTTTAATGTAAATTCATCTTCAGAAATTTCTAAATAATATTGTAGATCTACTACTTAAAACTCAAATCTACTCTTTGTATTGCATGATTTGATCAAAACCCTAAGGGGATCTTGTAACAGAGCCTTTATAGCATATAGATCTGAAATGGATCTGATATTTTGTACACATATCTGCTCTAGATCTGAAGTGTAACATTTAGTTTTTGCAGCTCCATAAAATAATGTTACTAAGCCATTTTACAGTTTATACATATGTTGCAACCTTCTTTTCTGAAGATTTCCTTCTCTCTTGTCTTATGTATTCTACTGTATATTGTAAGAGCATCATTATAAATCTTATTTTTTGTTGTATATTCGAAATTTGATCTTATTTTATGGCCTCCTGCTCATGCTTTCCAAGACTGCATTATTTCTGAAGTAGTTTTTTGTGCATAGCTGCAACCCCTCTTGTAGGGTGTTTTTTTTCAGCTAGACTAGGTGGTGGGAGATCTGCTTACCACACCTAGTTTGATTTTTTTTTTCTCCCATTTTGGATCTAGACTCAAGATCTAATGATCTAAGGGATCCAAGGGCTGCAAAATCATTTTTGTGCATAGATTTCCCAAAAGTGCATTATTTCAGTAGGCACTGTTGTGCATTCCTGTTTTGGGATATTACATTTACTTGACCTGTCACTAGTGTATTTTCAGTTACAACTAGCACAAATGAGTTCAACTCACTTAAATAAGTTAAACTATTTATAACTTGTAAAAAATAATGCACCATTGCACTTCGAACTCTGTTTCAACTAGAATCATTCTGCATGTCCCACCAACCAACCTCTAACTGAAAATTCACTTAACTAACTGATTTTCCACTTCAGTTAATTATCTTCAAGTCCACATTGAGAATAGATTACAGTTTAATGTCCATATAAATTAAGGGACTATAAAAATAGACATGCACCTAAAAATATCCTGTGGGCCCCACCCTAGTGTAGGTGCTTAATTTTCACTAGGATCATGGGTGCCAAAATATTTTCTTATTGAATTTCAACACTCCCTCTCAAAAAGAAAAGGATTATCCTTCACCCCGATCCTGTCTCTATGGTATTCTAATTTTCTCCTAGTGAGTGCCTTCATCAGAATATCTGGATCCTGATCTTCTGTGGGAATGTAATGAAGCAACATGATTCTCCTTTGGACACAATCTCTGAGATGATGGTACTGGATATCTATATGCTTGGAGCTATCATGAAATACATGATTAATTGAGAGTTTAATGCAACTATGACTATCACAATGAATCATTGTTGGATCCATCTGAGAACAAAACAAACCAACCAATATCTTTCTCATCCAGATAGCCTCACATGCTTCTTAAATCACTGCCATGTATTCCACTTCCACTGAACTGAGTGCCACAAATCTCTACTTCCTTTTGTACCAAGAAACAATTGTAGATTCAATGCTAAAGATCCCCCCTGATGTGCTATTTTTATCTGATGGAATTCCAACCCAATTTGCATCCATGAAGCCAAGTAAGTTCACTCCATCCGTCTGTCTGTACCATAAACCATACTATGATGTGCCCCTCAGGTATGTTAGGACATGATTCCCCACCTTCTAAAATAACTTGGTAGGCTTAACCATAGCTTGACTCATCTGGTTAACCGCATAGCAAATGTCCGATCTCATGTTCACTAGATACATTAGCGAACCCACTAACTGTCGATAGATGGTAGCATCCACTACCTCTACAGAAGTGGCATCCTCTTTCCTCCAGTTTCCTGGAAGAGGAGTATCCATTGGTTTGCAACTCTCCATGTTAAACTTACCCAGTATATCCTTTTTATACTTGCCTTGAGACATAAAAATTTCACCATCCTGCTACCATATTTCCAATCCAAGGAAATAATGAAGGAGGCCCATATCCTTCATTTCAAACTCCCTTGCAAGATCTTACTTGCATGAGTGTATTAGCTGCTCATCACTAGTAAATATTAAATCATCAACATAAAGAAAAATGATTAAAATCTTACCCTCCACCACAATTTGGTATAGGTTTGCATTTTCTTCACTTTTGGTGAAGCCCACTTTGGTGAAATAACTGTCATCCAGGTGTACCAAGCACGGGTGCTTGCTTCAGCCCATACAACACTCTTTTGAGCCTGCACACATGCGACTCACTGTTGAAGATCTCGAAACCTTCAGGCTAATTTATGTACACCTCTTCCTCAATGATCCCATTAAGAAACAAAATTTTCACATCCATTTGATGAATGCGCCAACCCATCTGTGCTGAGAGTGCAAGGATGGTCCTTATGAAAGAGTACCTTGCGACAGGTGCAAAGGTCCCATCATAATCTATCCCCTCGATCTGTGAGAAGCGCTAAGCCACAAATATGGCCTTTTATTTCTCCACACTCCCATCAGCAGATTTCTTTACCTTGTAGATCCATATCAAACCTACCACTAATTTATCAACTGGTCTTGGGACAATTTCCCATGCACTGTTTTTGATAATGGAGTCATAGTCCTCCACCATTGCATCAACCCAAGTAGGCTACTGCACTGCTTCCTGAAAGGAATATGGTTCAATCACAATACATTTGCTCATGAGATCCATGTATCCAATAAATCAATCAAGAGGCTGTCTCTATCTGCGCTATGAATTAGGGGATCGTACATTGTGTGTAGCATCAGTCTCAGCCTATCAGCTTCCATGGTGCGCCTGTTGCCATTTCCGAAGGATGGCTCTGTATAAGTGGCTTCCTCCACTCCATGAACCTCCTCATGTGGCTGATCCACATATTGAGACTCATCTTTGGGAACCAACAGTACCTCCTCCGCATGCAAGTACAACTCCCTCTCAAGTGACAACCACATGGATTTCCCCTCATCAAATTTTATATCCCATCTCACGACAATCATTCTGCTGTTTGGAAAATACACACGATAATTATGGGGTGTTTCTGTGTACCCCATAAAAATCCCAACTTTCAAAGAATCGGGCCCAGCCTTCTTCTTGGCGTCTTTTGTCACATGCACATAAACAGATGAGCCAAAATCTTAAAATATGAAACATCAGGTTTCTTACCATTAAAAGCCTCCTCTGGTGTACTCATGGCAGAGAAAGCTTATGAGGATACCAGCCTAGATACAAATTGCAATGTTGCATGCTTCCACCCACAAAAACATTGGTAGGCCCTGATCATGCAACATTTCTCATGCTGCACCCATGATCGTTCTGTTCTTCCTCTTCATGACCACATTCTGCTATGGGTTATGAGGCGCTATGATTTCTCTTCAAATTCATTCTTTTCTACAAAAGTTTTTGAATTCATTAGAGATGTATTCTCCACTATTATCGCTCCTATGAGCCTTCACTTGCTTCCCCGACTCTTTCTCCACCAATGCCTTAAACTCATAGAACTTAGAGAATTTTTGATCATTTTTTTGCATGAAGAAGATCCAACATTTACGAGCAAAGTCATCAACAAATATTACATAGTACTTATGTTTTATTGTTGAAGCAACTGAGAATGGTCCACACACGTCTATGTGAACTCTCTCAAGGATCCCCAAAGCACGGTTCTCCTTCTCATGAAAGGTGGACTTTACATACTTCACCAAGGTGCAACCCTTGCACTGATCTAATTGAGGAAGTGTTCCCATTTGAAGTCTAGTAGATATTTGTTGCATGATTTTCAAGGCTCCATGATGACGATGGTCGAATCACCTATGCCATAATTCGCCCTCATCCCCTCTCACCAATTTTTCTACCTTGCCCATCATGGCAGCATAGCCATCTACCTCTAGCTTGTAGATATTATTAAATTGAATCCCTATCCTCTTGGTTTGACCCATCGTTTTATGTCGCAGGAAAGCTTTTCCATCGTTAAAAACAACGTCATAGCCTCTGTCCTCCAACATTGTGACTAAGACCAATTTTTTCTACAGATCTGGAACATGCATTACTTATTTTAATTGAAATGTTTTACTTGAATCCCTCTAAAATGTAATGGTACCAATTCCAGTCACATTTTACCCTTCGTCATCGCCCATCTCAATATGCATCTGGAGATCTTAATCCTCCAAGTCACTTAAAAGTTCCTTATCTCCCATCATGTGAAACGAAGCGCCACTATCCAAATACCACACCGATCCCAATGCACTTGACACCATGCATGCAATCAAGGAGAATTCAAGTTCAAATTGCGAGGGAAGGACCTCACCAGCTACAGATCCAACAAGCTTCTTGTTCTTCTTCTTTTGTGGATAGTTAGTAGCAAAATGCCCATATTTGTGACAATGAAAACACTTCACCTTGGACATGTCCTAATTATTGCCTTTAGGCTCGGATTTAGAATGGAATGTCTCATGCTTTGTTGAAGAGCCATCTCTAGTGTTTTGTCTGAACTCCTCCGCATTTGACTGACAGTCAGCTTTAACTCGTTAGGAGTCAAATTTTTAGCTCTTTCCTCCAGATCAAACATGCTCTTACAAAGTGATTTGAAGGTGTCAAGGTCAAATTTTGTCATTTCAATGAGTCTTCAAGCAAAATTTGGTCACTAGGCATTAGGTCTAGGGTTTGTTTTCACTCTTTTCAAAGTTGTCCAAATGTCGGTCCATGTCACCATTCAGCTGATAGTATCATCATTCAGAGGGTTTTCATCATCATTTCAATTTCCATTGGGTCATTTTACAGCTTGTTCATGCTTCAGCTGTGCCTAGGTAAGGTCCATTTCCCTCTCCTAGGGTTTTGGAGGTAATTTCTCTTGGATGGTCAAATCATTAGAAAAACTTGTATCCTGATGTTCACACACCTTCCCCTATCCTTAATATACCTTATTAAACACTTCCCATCACTGAGATCCCCCAAATTCCTCATTTTTCCACAAACCCTAGTTTCTTGCCACAACTTGGCAATTTTCTAGGCTAGGCCTGTGTTTTGCCCTTTTGGACCCCTTCCCCTCACTCAAACTCTGAGATTTCACTTTCCCCTACTTCATAACATCCCTCCCTACTCCCAAAAATTTCCCCAAGAATTTATAAGCCCCTTACCCCCTTCGTTTCGCTTTATTTCGACAAAATCCCTTGTTTCACACATCGGGATCGGTTTCACTCAAAAGATGTTTCAGAGCAATCAAAGATGAATTTTTGAAAACTGAGAGAGGTTTTTTTCCACAATATTCCAAGGAATAAAAACCTCCTTCACTTTTTACACAGGTATCATGGTTTTAGAGAAATGTCAAAAATACCGTTGCCTCAGGAGAATTGAATGCACCTCTGAAGTGACCTTGGGAAAATCAAGTTTTCTCCTAGCATGTTTGGCCAAATGACTTGCTTGATGAGTCAAATGATAACTAGACACAAAGATCTTTCCAATGAGCTATCATGAGCTCAATTTGGAGTTGAGGAAGACCTTCAAACATTGGCTGCAACAGCACTCTGCCTTGAGGCAGCCTCATTCTGCTCATTTTGACTAGTGTTGGGAGATTTGATTTTTGATAGGGTAAATGAAATTCAAATTGCATAATTGCACTTGTGTTGGAAAGTAGACTCCAAGAGATTTCCAACGAGCTATCACACGCTCGATTTGGACACCGGGAAGGCCTCCAAAAGCTTCCTGCAAAATGCACTATGTGGCAAGAGGCATGCGACCCACTTGAGGGGGATGCGACCCACTTGGCAGATGCGACCCACTTGTGCGTTTTGGCCAGTGTAAATTTGAACGCATGCGACCCACTTGTGGCATGCGACCCACTTGAGGGAGATGCGACCCACTTAAAAACATAACTCAAAAAATTGCGTTGGGCGCCCAGATTCGATTCAAATTAGCTCCGGCGGCGTACAGACAGGTTTTTATCATCGCCCAATGGATTTTTAATGTAGTTGGGATGTCATTGATGTTGAAGAAACTAACCATGCTTGGAGAAAATTGTGTAAACCCTACATTCACCATGCAAATGATTCCTCAAGGGTTTTCAATTGTATGGACAGTTTATGAAGAATTTGGAAGCTTTTGAATGGTTCACACCCTAGCGCATTGTATATGTGACCCTCATGCCTTCAGTCATCATTTTATCATTGCCATTATACCCTTTCATGTTTTGCACAGTTTTCATGTGGACTTGTATTTAACCTCCATCACTATATCACTACTGTCATCATCATTTGACTGCCATTGTCATGTTCATTTTGTCTTTCATATGGTCTTTGCAATGATGGTCCTATTCTACATTACATGAAACACAATCCTTTGACAGATTTTGGCCATTATTAAAACTTGACTACACATTTGCATTTGGTAGTCATTTGTCAAACCTACTTGCAATCTGAAAAAAGAGATAGTGTTTATGCCATTAAAACAAAGCCATCTCTATGATGATTTTGGTTTTCCTTTGATACTTGGGTACATGTGTGACATTGATTGGGTTTTGAGCTTTCATTGAAACTTTGACTTCACTACACCTATATGAGCATCCGTATTGCAGAAAACTTGTTTTCAAAGCCATGTCAGAGATGGATTCAGTTTATGAGCAAGGATATGAGCAGGACAGTGACTCAACCGTTGAGGTTGATGTACTGAGATGGAGCATAGCAGTGCGCCAGTAGTGGTAACATATCAGAGAGGCCACAGAGCTTTGTTTGCAGCATCACGACGAGTACTATCTCCACATGGAGTGGAAGGGGTCTCGTTGACTTCATCAGCAGCGCGAGTACTATCTCCACATGGCGTGGAAGGGGTCTCGCCTTCTTCATCAGCGTAGGTACATTCACAGGATAATGATAGAGACAAAGACGTGCTTCGTCACATGAAAGGCCATTATTGGGCTCGCATGCATGTTTGCAAAGCGAGAATGAAGATTCTGAAGAGGAGGTTGAGCGAAGCACTAAAACGGCGGAAAAGGCCTAATCCACTTCGGATTTTGGCCGAGGCTTCATTGGCTGGGCAAGATACATGATGGAGGATCTTCGCTCCGAATTTGAGTGAATTCGGAGAAAATTTTGTCATTTTGAAATTTTTGGGTCTAAAAACAGGTTTTTCAGTTAAGTGGGTCTCGCACTCATATGCTCACTTTTTTTCGGGACACTTGTTGAAGGAAATTTTTGCATTTTTGGATTTTTCATGGTTAGTTATGCATCCTCAGACATTACCTAAGCATTTCATCAGATTCTGGATGGTCAAAGAGCTCAAAAACACCATGAAAACCACCTTGCTGCCACCTTTTGCACCAGCAGGAAGTACTTCTGGGAGAAAGAAGTTTTGGAGGGCCAAATGAGCTCCAAATTGGGAAATTCCACTTGGGTTGGATAGTCAACATCCAGGGCTTTCCAACGAGCTATCATGAGCTCAATTGGGATGCCGGGAAGTACCTCAAATTCAGGCTGAAAAAAATGCGACCCACTCGGCTCAAATGCGACCCACTTAAATTTTTGCTGAATTTTCAACTGCCAGCTCAGATTTTCGCCTAGTATGGACCAGTTTTGCTTGTGGATGGAATTTTTGGGTTTTTATGATGTAAATTTATGTTTGGCATGTAACTTTGGCTTATTTTTATCTATTCTAGAAGATTCACTCTCAAAAAGGTAAAAATCATGTAAATGGATCAGTTCCCACTCTTTTAGAGGCAAGTTGTTAAGCTGCCTAGATTGTAGTTCCACGATTAGAATTGGTTGAAACTGATCCCTGAAGAGGGAATTCGACCCCTAGAGGTGGGGAAAGGTGTTAGAGTGATCTATATATTGTAATTTCTGAGACATTCTACAGGTTGGACTCTTGGGAGACTTTTGATATCATTGTACATATTTTTCATATTTTGGCTAAGGAAAGATCAGGGGTTTTGCGGCACTTGTTGGGATCCTCGTGGTGTTCTGTTCTTGATGGTGTTTCTTCTTTGTTTACTGTAAGTTTCTTCATGTTTAATGTATGCCATCCTTTCATATGCTTCTGAACTAAATTGAATGAGTGAATAAGGTTGAATCCATTGTTTACGGTGCTTGGCCTTTGAATTCAGTTAGTTCTATATGTTTTCAGCTGTTTGGAGAGGATCCAAGTTCTTCTTTGCCCTCTTCAGCTCCTCGTCGGTCTAATCTGTCCATATATCCAATCAAAAGCATCAAGACCATCACCTACCTCGCCCCAACTTGAAATCCGCAAAGGTCTGACCTTATCCCCGGACCCAAAATCTGTTTTCCCATTTCTCCAGCGAAAACCCAAAAACCAAAAAATCAAACATACCTATCTCTTTACTAGCCTAAAATTAGTTCTTATTGTAAGTCATCTCGCATCCTATTGCTCATTTTCTCGAGATTGACGGAGAGAGCCCTCTCCTGTCCTCGTAGGGCTAGCTACGAGGTTGAGCGTGGTTTGATGTAGCCTTGAGTTTACTTCATTTCAGCCTGAGGTAGATTTGAGTGCTAACAGCTACCAATCCCGAATATTTTCCCATCCGTTGATTGCAGTCCTCATAAATGTGCTAACCTTAGGAAGTCCTAGAGAGCCAAATTCTCCAAATCACTGAATGTTATTCCACACTCCCCAGCTTATCCCGAACATTGGAAAAAATTTGTGAGATACTTCAGAATGGTGTTGTCTTTTCCATCTTGATCTTCCTGATTTTATCTTTTAGTGCCAATTCCCTATGGTCACTGCTACTTTTGAATAGATCTGTCAAAGCCTTCCACATAGCATATGGTGTGGCTTTCCCTTGGAGGCTTGAGACAATGTGGTCTCATACTCCCTCCAATATTATCCTCCTTGAGGCTTTGCCACTTTATTTCGCCATGCATAAATATTGATAGCATCTGTCACAACAGATTTAGGAACATCATTGTTAATGAATTCCTTCAAGCCATTGTATTCAAACATTGCATCCATCCTTTCCTTCCAAGAAATGTAGTTCGAGCTTCCCTCGAGTGCATACTCTAACCTCAAGCCATTGAAATCCATTTCGATCTTGAATCAGCTATAGCACCAAGAAAGTATTTCTGCAAATTCGAATTCTATCCAGTCACAAAATCAACTCCTAATTCACTTCTGCAATTTCCTGTGCTTTGATATCATGTAGAAATTATACAATATGCATGTATATATTGGATTCACCCGATCTAACAATATTTAAAGTTAAATACTAAATCGCTTCTACAAATATTTGCGGAATTAAAAACACAATCGCCAATCACATGAACATGAAGAAAGATGAATCACACAACACATATAATTTCCCAGGGAAAGCTTACAACTAAAAACCCCACTTTCTTCTATTATATATTATATCATGGATCATGAAACAATTACATCAAAACTCTTCTCAAAATAGCCCTCAGTACATCAGCTAATTGTCTCACACTGTCATACAAAAATTGGAAAATTCCTTAGCCAATTTATTGTCTCCATACAACCTGCCTTCACTGCGCAAGTATCATGGGAACATCCAATGTGTGTGTGCTTGCATGTGTGTAAGAGGATAATGTCACAACTAATAGTTTACTTCCCTTTCACCTAGAACTCAATTGGGTCTCCACTGGATCTCACATGCATGCAGTTAATAATAGTGAATCTTTAGTTGCATGTGAGATCACTACATGTGAATTAATTAATAATTAATTCACTTGATCTCTCAATAGTGTATCTTCAATTACAACTAGCACAACTGAGTTTAACTCACTCAACTGAGTTAAATTATTTACAACTTGCACAAACTCATGCATCACTGCACTTCCAACTCTGTTACAACTAGAATCACTCAGTTACAACTAGAATAATTCTGCATGTACCACCAACCAACCTCTAACTTGAAATTCACTTAGCTAACTGATTTTCCACTTCAGTCAACTATTTTAAAGTCCACATTTAGAATATATTATAGTTTAATGTCCATCTAAATTAAGGGATAATAAAAATAGACATGCACCTAAAAATAGCCTGTGGACCCCACCCTAGTGTAGGTGCTTAATTTTTACTAGGATTATGGGTGCCAAAAAAATTTCTTGTTGAATCTCAACAAAAAATAGGGCTTAGAGAGGGATTATTTATGCATGGAGTGGAGTGAGCGTTATAAGTGGTAGGTATAGGAAAAAAATCCATTTTCATGTTTTTCTTGAAGTTTAGATGCCCTTGAGAGAGCTTCCTTTCCCTCATATGAGTTTCGTGTAGCAGTTATAGGGTTTCCTGTAGCACTACAAGAAATCCTGTAGCACGTAGGAAATCTTGTAGAAAGTACAAACATGAGAGAGAAATGGGTAGTCTACATATTTTAAGGGAGAAATGGGTGGATGGATGCATGTTAGAGTTTCTTATGGAGTGGGTAGGTAGAGGAGAGAGAGAATATAGGAAGAAAACAAATACCTTGTTTCTAAAACTGCCTTTGATTAGAAACCTGCAAAACATAAATAAGTGAGTGGATAAGTGTTATATTTCTTTTTATTTTCTTTTTTCCTCTTTTTTTTTTTTTTTAGGACAGGTGGCCTGCCTCCACAGAGGTTTTCAACCCACAAGCCTGCCTTGGGTACCTCAAGGAGGTTTTCACCCAAGGATATTTTATTTCTTTATTTTTTATTTTTCTGCTCCAAGACTGCCTCACAGAGGTTTTCAACCCTGGAGTTGCCCTTGGGCATCTCAGAAAGGTTTTCACCCATGCATTTTTATTATTTCTTTTTCTTTTCTTTTTTTCTAGGAGGGGGACGCACTGGAAACTATAGAGCTTCCAATGACATACACCTCCATGTTTATGGAATTCATAAACTCAACCCTAGATAAGGGGCTTATTTTATACTTTGAGCCTGTAACCATTGAGAAGCAGGGAGATCCCCTCCTCATCTATGGTTTTGATCTAAACCTCTCCATCATCATAGAATTTTTCCAATTTGTAAGGTACCAACCATCTTGTCATTAATTTTCATTTGATTTTTTTGAACCTTGTGTCATAAAGAAATTCCCAATATCCTTCTTGAAATGTCTTTTCCTTAATGTGCTTATCATGCCAAACCTTCCTTTGCAGCTGAATCACTTCTGTGTGGAGTGCCTACATCCTAAACTCATCCAAACAATTTAGCTGCAATAACCTTTCTTGTTGGGCCTTTGTGATATCTAGGTCTAACTCAACTGCCATCCTTAAGGTTTTGTATTCAAACTCAATGGAAAGCATATATTTATTCCCATATACTAAGTCATAAAGAGTGAACCCTGTGGTTGTATTCCAAGTGGTATTGTAGGCCCAAGTGGCTTCCACCAATCTATCTGCCCAATCTATTGAGCCCCCTTATCAGTGAATAAATCTCTAGGGTATCAAAACTTGTAGAACAAATTCTCTCTCAGAAAATATGCTACCTTCTCGTCTATTTCCACTTTATAACCCTTGTTTCAGCCCACTTGTTCAGGTAGTTAGTGCAGACTATGATATACCTCTTCTTCCCAGATGGTGGATCAATGGGTCCAATGAAGTCCATGCTCCATTAATCAAATGGCTCTAGAGCTACTTGAGGTTGCAAAGGAATTTCATACCTTTGTGTCGATTTCCCCATCCTTTGGCACTGGTCACACCAACTAGTGTATCTCTTGGCATCTTGGTGGAAGGTAGGCCAATAGTAACCTACCTGTAAAGCTTTGAAGGTTTTTCTTTTTGCAGCAAAGTGGCCTCCACAAGGACTATCATGACATGCCTAGAGGATGTCAAAAAATTATTCCTCCCTCACACATCTTCTGAGAATTTGGTCAGGGCCAAACTTGAAGAGATTTCCACCGATCCAGGTGAAAGGGGCGCTTTTTCTGATGATCATGATCTTCTCCCTGGATGAGAGATTTGGAGGGAAATTTTCAACAACCAAGTAGTTAGCTATGTTAGAAAAACACAAAGAGAGTGCTGAGATAGAAAATAGGACTTCATCCGGAAGCTGGTCATCCACCATTCCTACCTCCTCTGCAGGTAGATTTAGTTTAGATAAAAAATATGCAACATCATTCTCCTTCCCTGGTTTATAAAAAATTGTCAGGTCAAATTGTTGTTGTTGTACCATTTCTTTTTTGATAATTTAGACATTTTAGAAGAAAAAATTTTTTTAAAAAAAATGTTAGGACTGAATGTGAATAGATGAAAAACCAAAAAATAAGAAATGTTAGGATTGAATATGAAAGAAAGTTATGAAAATAAAAAAATGTTAGCATTAGATGCTAAAAGAAAATAAAGAATAAATAAAATGAAAATGTTAGGCATAGATAAAAGCAATAAAAGAAAAAAAATTTCTTTGTTTCAAATAAAATAAAAAGGGAAAAGAGCTCGCCACTTAAAATGTCGTTTATAAAATAATTTGGAATAAAGTATGTTTTAGAGTATTAATCATATATTTATATGGTTAATCCATTATGTAATAAAGTGACATGATATTGGCATGTGAAATAAAAATCTTGTATATTTGAAGGGCCGAGATCTTTTGTGCTCAAATCAATGGCACACATTCAAACCTACACCCCCTAGTGTTATAGGTCAATTTGGGCACCATTCCCAATGACTTGGTTAACTGGACATCAGTTCCAGAACCAATGTATAGGGTCTATCATCCCCTATCATTTCAATTGTTACATGCCCTAAGATAAAGAACAAGACAAATCATCTATGAATTTCATCTGCAAAGGTTTCCAAGATTTGAAGTTTATAATATATAATATGAGAGCTCACCAATGCTACCTCTAAAGGGACTAAGTGCATTGCATATGCAAGTAACCCCACTCAAGGGTGCTATGAAAAGCACTTCCCGACATTCAAGGGTGCGGTGGTCACATTGGGAGTGAAATTGTCATTGTTCCGAAATCTCCACTTTCCTAGTGCCTTCTAGAAGAGTTCACATGTGTCAAAATTCTAATCCATGTGTCCATTTGATACCTTTGAGACTGGGAACATGTCTTGCCTATTATTATAAGGTCATTGCTTGTAAAACTACCTTCATCTCCTCTATAAATTGAGCATAGATCTTAGTGTTTGATAAGGAAGAATTTGAGTAGAGAAATGCTAGTGGAATTTCAATTGAGGAATTGATTTGAGTGACATTCTTTTGGAGATATGTGCATTGTGATGAGGTTGGGATGCTGCTAGAGATGGTGACACTAAATCAATCACTGGGTTGTAACCTCCCCTTCTATCCATTAATAAATATTTCTTCTTACTTTCCCACATATGTATCTGTATAAGCTTCTGCATTTCATATTAAGAATTCTTATTTGATGCATATGCTTCATGTTTTATTGATTTAACTGAATAAATTGAAAATACATATGTATTATTGCTATATTTTGCTGTTTAGTGTTTATCTTTGCAGGAAATATTTTGGCGATCTAGCTCATATTTGAAGCTACAACAAGATCGAAAAAAGGAGAATAGGAAGCGCTTGGAATCCAAGTAAGTTCTTTGATATGTTCTGTGTGTCTACTTACTGTTAGGAAAAGTAGTTGCAATGTCTTTAACCTGTTGTTCTAGATGAGCACTACATCTAGGGAAGAATGTTTTATTTGTAATCAATAATTCCACATAACAAATTTCTGACTCTGCTAGGGAGTTTACCCTTCATCCTTAGTGTATTTGCCTTTGATTTTCTTTGTTTATTCACCTAGTAGCATTTACTCAGAAATATTAGGATTTTTGAAATCAAAATTTGCATTAGAAGTGTGTTAAACAATTCAGTTTTCATTCTTTGACTGCACTCAACACACTGTTGAACAGGACACAATGCTTTGCATAACATTGTCTCCCTTCCAGGGGTGCATTGCAATGCATTGTCTCCCCTTAGAGATTGTGTTTCCCCCTAGAATCAGCCAAATTCCATTTATTTTTTCATTGCATTTTCTTTCAGTTTGTTGTTTGCTGTGTTTTAAAGAGCCCGATACCTCAAATTGACCAGTGACTTTACCTACCTCTTCCTCCTCTAAAAGGAAAGTTTGTTCAATGTTTATTTAAAGCATTTTCTTTATCATTGACAAATTAATTTCAAAGTATTTTCATTGCTGCATTATATCCATTTACTTTTGAAAAAGGAAATTGTCGTTTAATTCTTCATTTCCTGATAGGAGAAATTGTTGTTAAATTCCTCATTTTTCCTTCAAAAGAGAAATTGTTGTTTAGATTCTTCATTTCTCAAAAGTAAAAGGAATTTGTTTTTATTGATTTGGTACACTTAGTTTCTTTTCTACATTCATAACATTAAAGAGACTGAAAGGAAAAACCTGCATTTGCATGTAGTAGATTGTGTGTTTTGCAAAATTAAAAATTAGGAAAGCTGCATTTAATTTGTGCTCTTTGATTTTTTTTCCCTCAAATTGATTGTTCTTTCCCTCTAGTAGCTAGGATTTTCACTAAAAAACTAAAAGTGAAAGATTGCTTATCATTTTAGTTTGCATTTTAGGAATTTCCAATACTTCATCATGGTGAACCTTGAAAGGCAAATTGATAAACAAGATTAACTTAAAATTTATCTCAATTTAACTAACAAAGAATTTGAACCATAACGATAACATTTAGAAAGTCTAGGCTAGAGACGTGTTCTGGTGTCGTAAAACATAGCAGCTGTCGTTAATTTTCTGTGATACATTCTGAGTGAGATACCTCACTCCACGTACATAAGTATATCATAGCTCGTCCACGTGTTGGATCCCTGTAATTAGCAAGATTGGAAAAAGTCCGACTGCAGGGAGAACATCGTTTCAACCACTTTGGGATTCTAGGATCTAGCCCTCCTGAATCCGGAGAGGGATCTCTCCAATAAAGTGCAAAGGTGGATTTATCTTTTAAAGCTTTTTGGGTAATGATATTAGGCTAGTTATGAAGTCCAAGGGTTTGTTTTTTTTGGGATGGTTGAGCATGATTATTGTTTGAGTGGAGAGTTCTAAATGGAAAGAGTTTCGAAGGTGTGAAGTTGCAAGCAATCAGAACAAGCTTTGGCCAAGAAGATAGATAATTACAGGTTTTAGTCCATTGGGCTATGGAGTCATAATAGGGTTTAATTGAAACAACAAGGGGCAAGAGTGGTCCATGAGGCAAGTCATATATGTCTAAGGATCTCTTTAAAGTTGATTTTATGGAATGAAATGATACAATAAGAAGGGGAATTAAACAAATGAAGAAAAAAGAGCAGCCCAAGATCTGGTAAGTACTTTGAAACTAGCCAGCTTTTGACATACAGTTAAGAAAGACATAAAAGTAATCTAATATCTAGTAAGTATTTCGAAACTATCCAGCTTTTGATGCACTTTCAATAGAAAAACATTTAAACACAAAGGGAAATTTGAAGGCAATTGTTGGAGAAGAAACTAGCGGGTAGGGCTCACCAAAAACCTCTCCTAGCTCTGCTTTACTTGGTAAAATTTCAAGACAAACACAAAAGATAAAAAAGAATGGTCTAAGATCTGGTAAGTAATTTGAAACTAGCCAGCTTTCAACACATTCTTAGGGAACATTTCAGATAATTTTTTGGGATAAAACTAGGACAGGGCTCACCATAACTTCCTTAGTTCATCTCTACTTAACATAAGATGAAAATAAAATTTAAGAACAATATTTAGCTGAGATAGTAGGACGAGGGAACGCCAGCATTCCTGACTGCTTAAATTGAATTAAATCATTCCTAAGTCACACAATTTGGAAGAAAACATTTAGATAAAGCTATTTCAGTCAGAGAAGTGTACTGATATACAGTGAATCCTAACTCTATGCTTGTTGTTCTTTATCAGAGAAGATAGACAAAGTGAAAACAAAAATAAAATAACAATTTACAATAAGAAATAACATCACCGTTGACATAGACTAGGATCCCATAAATCAGCTTGTATTGATGCTTCAAGCCAGTTACAGCTTTAAGTCCAATGTTTCAGTTCAGCCATCATCTTCACTTCTCAGCCTAACTTATCTAATCACAAGCAGAGCTTCAAGAGCCCGTGAACACTACTTACAAGTAGAAGTTTCAAGCTCAAGTATATTTCAAAGTTTAGCAACCAACATTTTCTCATTTTCTACAGTAGTATTTATAGAAGGAATGAGGAGGTGGGAGGGGATAAAAGATCTCCCAGGTCAATTAATACAGACTTAATGCTTCTCGGCCTTTGAGGGGCTCAATGGAGAAGTTTATAGATGTTTGTCTATATTAATGGTTTATATTTAAGAATTAAGTTCAGTGGGAGATTTTTTTGACTTTTTAAGGCTCTGTGTCATGTATTAGTAACTCTGCCGATATTTTTGCATTAAGTTCCTATGGCAGAATTAACTATTCGGCTGCGCTGAGGAAAATATCTTCTTTTTTAATCATAACTTGGCCTCTGTTGAATGCTTGTGGCTACAGGTGGCATTGGGTAGCTGAGAGGAATCAATTGGCTTTTGATGTGGCAGTGGAGGCCTTTCTTGTCTGATGATCTTTTGATTTTGCATTTAATTGTGTTTAATTTAATGGATTAGGCTTTTGATTTCGATCTTAGCCGTAATCCATTAAACTGTGTGACAAATGTTCAATTCTTCAATCTCTGCTATTTTTTTATCTTCAACACTGATACTCTTTTGTTTTATTTAATTGTCTGTGTCTTGTTGATGTGCAGGGCTGCACAGGGCTCATATGGCACCAATGCCCATGAAGCTTTGATGAAATGTGGCATAGAACCCTGTGAATGACTTTATTTTATGAATCAAAGGCATGGGAATCGTCATTCCCGACCTTTGGATTTTCTTCAATATAATGGAAAAACCATTTAATCCTGCAAAATAGACACATATTATGAAATCCTACGCTTTTTGGGAAAACTGCTTCAGAGGTTGTGGGGAGGAGCGTTGCCGTTGGATGGCAACATCCAATGGTGGAGATCTGCGTGCAGTGGTTAAAAGGGAGCAGTGGGAGAAAATGGTGGAGAATTAGGTTAGGGACATTGATCTTGCAGAGATCGATGGTCAGAATAAGTCGGGAGGAAACAAAGTGAAGGGGTCACTTTAATGAAATTCGGAAGAAAAACAAAGGAAAATTTGTGAAATTCCCTTTGGCGGAGGAAATTGCAAAGGAAATGAAATTGGGGCTTTGGGATGATTGTGGGCTGTTAGATGAGATCGGCCTACGAGATGGATGGTGGAGATTTTACGTTAAAATCATTTGGCGAGGGTGGAAGGCGATAGTATAAGGCCAAATTAGATCTGGGCCGTTGAGTTGTAGAGAGCAACGGCAGGCACTGCGTGTGATGAATCATAATATAAATGGGGAAAAGCGGTTTCGGAGGGCAAACAAACTGTTTTCGCGTGAGAAAAAGGCGGGGAGGTGGTTTTCCCTTTTTGAACACGATATGCGTTCCCGCCCAACATGTGTCCTTGAAAAACAACTTATATCGCGCGGCCTTTGGGAAATTAACCTTCATGCTTGAAATTACGCGATATAGAATGTTGGCCGTTAGATCTAGGGCCTCAGATCTAACAGTGGGGAAGTGAACGTGATATGAGATAGATGCGCGGACGGAAGCGGGGAGGGCGGTTTCAATCTGAGCCGTCGGATCTAAGATGGACGGCTGAGATCAAACTTTGAAGAAGGCAGGACCCACATGAGGCAGGTCTGTTGGTTTTAATGTGAGCCATTGGATGTGAGGATCAATGACGGAGATTGCATCTGAGGATTGAATGAAATAATATAATGGCGGAGGAAGGGTTAATGGGGGCCATTGATCTGCAGAGATAAATGGTTGTGATTGGCCAAAAAACATTATAATGCAGGGCGCGTGGATTATAACCAAAGTCGGAAAATGCGATCTAGACCGTCCGATCTGGACACATGGATGGCCCAGATGAAATCGGCAGGGCGAAGAACATGGAGTGTGCCGACTCGATTGAGCGCTGGCCGTCGATCTACAGATCAGATCGACGGTGGGAAATGAATCGGAGGAGTTCGAAAGGCGGAGGAAAGATTTGCGATCGGAGCAAATGAGGGCCGTCAAATTAGAAATATGGTAGATGGATCCGACGGCGGAGGATCGATCGGGCATAGTGAATCGGGGGGAGGAAACAAATGCACCCGACAGAAAATGCGATGCGAGATTGCGCAGGCCGTTTGATCGGCTTAAGATCAACGACGGATATTGTTTTATATCACGCACCGACGGAAACCCTTTATAGCACATAAAAATATTTTTTTTTATAAAAACAAAGGTTTTACGTATTGGGGCAGGATATATGTATATGAAATGGTCTGGTGCCCGACTGCAGGGCCATTGGTTTATATGGAATGCGATAGGCCCAGGGTTTATTTATATATGGTCCAATCGCATCGGAACTTCAGCGCCGGTCTTTCAATCTAACCATTTTGATTTTGCGATGCGATTAGCACTTCAGGACCTTTAACTCTTGGTCCCGGGTGCAAGTTATACGGAGAAAAGCGAGGAGCGGGGGTTTATATAAAGGAACTCAATTGCATCAGAACTTTTGATGCGGGGCTTTTTAATCTACCCATTTTACATTAAATAACATTGCATGGGCGCGTTTAGACCAAACTTAGGAAAAAGTGGGTTTATTGAATTTACAAAGGAAAATATCAATCGGAGATGAAATTATACAATGTTTAGTGCCCGATTACGGGCACAAGGGTTATATGAGGTGATAATAAGATCGGGGCCATGTAATAAAGGGCCAATCGCATCGGAAGTCTTTATAAGCAAAAAGACTTGTGTTCTTTGTTTTGTTCCGATGCGATAAGTGATTGGGACCCTTAGCACTTGGTTCTAGCGCTGGGGCACATGTGGGGAAGTGGTTAGGACTTAGCCCAAAGGGGCTTAAACCCTTAGTGAAGAAACTTATTTTTTATGAAATTTTCAGAGTTTTATGATGGATTTGGGGGTTTTGGCAGAGTTAAAAAAGGAGTTTTAAACTCTAAAAGGTGGATTTTATGAAGGGGGAAATGGAAAAAAAGGAAAATAGAGGAAGTTTATGAGGAAAAGAGGAGGAAAAAAAGAAGGTTAGTTTTGAGGTGGAGGGAAGGGAACAATGGCTTTTGCAACATTTTTTCCTCATGAAATCAACAGAATTTCAGAGTTTTAAAATGGAAACAACAGTGAAGATATGAACAAAGGACATGATGTCTTCAAGAGTCTTCAAGAGATAACATTTTTAGCAATAAAACCTATTTCTTGAAGGCTCCAAATTTTTTTTAGCCACCATTTGATATGAAAAATTTGATTGGTGGCTAACAGTGGCTCCACTTGGGGATGGTGCCTTCTTGAAGGCATCAAGAACTTCAGACTTGCATTCTCTGGGAGGCTGATTAGTGCCTCATCCATTGGGCTGCTTTTCTTTGCTTGAATATTCTCATTTTGCTCTGGAAAATGTTAGAAACCATGAAAAAACAATGGATCCTTATCAACACAAGCTTTCTGCCTACTCAATCCTACTGATCTAACATTTTTTCTTCTTTAGAGTGCACTTGGATTGGAAAAATATTTTTACAACATTTTATTATTTTGAAAGCATAAAATCTAATCTATTTCTACTCCTTATTTCTCCATGAACTCAAATTAAATAGTTGAGTTCAGATACTTCTCTACCTAATCTACTAATCTGTTAGGATTAAACAGTCTAACATATTTTTATTCTCTAATTTCTAAAACATAAATTTAAAAGAATAAAAGTCAGGATTGAACAGTCTAACTTGATGCCGATCTATGGCATAAAAAAAAAAAGCTGCACATAGACCTATTTTGCAGAAAATTTAAATCAAAATAGAAGGCTTAAGATCTGAAAGTTCAAAGCACTTCCATCATCTTTTTCCAGCTCTGTTTTTACTTTTGTTTGAGCTGTTCATTCCTTATCATTTGGTTCAGATTTTGAACTAATTAGAACCAGTTTTAGCTCTGTTTTTGACTCAAGAAATAAACAAATTTGAGTCATATATCTTTGGAAACTTAGGTTCAGATTTTGAGCATGTTTGAACCTTTGATTTCTATCCTGAACTATCTACTGATAAGCCAAGATTAAACTGATTGGAAAATTGAATTCACTAATCCTATCAGCAGTCAATTTAAAGCTAATTAGTCATGATTAGGCTGTATGACTAATTAGAAGTGTGTTTTTCAGGAGTGGCATTTAAGCTTGCACACTTTCAAATTTGTTTCTCTTTTTGATGGTATGGGGTTGTACCTTTATTGTTTTTACAATCTGCCCTGTTTTCTTTCTTTCACTGTTTTTGTATTTTTGATTTTTCTAACTTTGAATGCAATGGTGGATGAAATATTTATAATGGAAAAAAGATAAAAAGGCTTTTAGAACATGACATGGATCAAGAGAAGTAATGCTTAAGCATCCTACCATTGACAGGACCCCCAAACAATTTTGGTCCATTCAACTCTTGTAAGAAAAAGGCATTACTACCAGCAGCTGAATGAATGAAGTAAGAGCCAAGCCATAAGTTTTCAAATTTTCCATGCTTGCCCTTGTCTTCTCTCCTTGAGTCCCACTTTAAAACTTTGTCCCCAACATTAAAATTTCTGGCCTTTGTTCTTCTGTCGAAAAGATTTTTGATGTTGTCTTGATTTTGCAATGCTTTGTTATAAACCTCCTCTCTGGTTTTCTGAAGATGAATTGTTTGATTTATCCTTCTGATCATGTCATTATCTTCAGTTTGAAACTCTTGAATCAACTTCATAACTGGTACACCAAGGCTGGTAGGAAAAATTGCATCATTTCCATACACAAGCTGGTAGGGTGACATACCAATAGATTTCTTCAAAGTCATTCTGTCAACCCAAAGTGCATGCACTAGCTTTGTGTGCCAAGACTTCTTGTTGTCTTCCAATAGCTTCTTGATTATGTTCACCAAACTCTTGTTTGAGGATTTTGCAAGTCCATTACCTTGAGGGTAATAGGTTTTGGAATGCACCAATTTTATCTGATACTTGTGACAGGACTCAACCATCTTCTTTGATCCAAATGTTGCTGCATTATCAGTGATGATCTTGGTAGGACAGCCAAATCAGGAGAGAATATTAGTCTCCATGAATTTTATAATGATAGAATCATTGGCTTGCCTACAAGGGATGGCTTCTATTTATTTAGTGAAGTAGTCTATGGCAGTGAGAATAAATCTATGCTGGGCAGAGGATGATGGATGGATTTATCCTATGAATTCAAGTCCCCATTGTTGAAATGGAGCTTCAACATTTTGATTGGATGCAGAGGTAAGGGTAGCAGCTTCCTTTTGCCTTCAAAAATTTGACATTTATGACAGGAAATTATCATCTTGTGAACATCAAGAAAAAGAGTAGGCTAGTAGTAACCAGCCCTCAATATTTTGTTGGCTGTTTTCTTCCAGTATAAATGGCCTCCACACTCTCCTTCATGGAAGTCATGCTTAACCTTCTCTGCATCATACTTAGGCAAAAATTTAAGCAATATACCACTTGCATTTTCCCAATAAAGACATTTATCTATAATGCAATAGTTTACAACTTTTAACTTTAGAAACCTTGCCTTTGTTTTTGTCAAACCAGGAGGTGTGTTCAAATTAATCAAAACATAAAGAATATCAGCATACCAAGAGGAATTCATAAAATGGTCTTAAAAAATGGGAGTTGAGAATTCTTCTTGGTTGTCTAAAGCATTAATCATATTGATATCAAGAACTTCAAAATTGGATTCAACCATTAATCGAGCTAGACCTTGGCCTTTGATGAGTTTAGTGGGTTTAATATCTAAATAATATTCAAGAATAACAACAATCCACTTACCTCTCTTACCATCTGGGTCCTGGGTTAGAATGTCTTTCACAACTGAATTTGGGACAAAGGCAATGATGTGTGAGTGAAGGATGTATACTCTGAAGTCTTTTAAAGCCTTGACCAAAGCAAAGGCTTGCTTTTCCATAATGTTATACTTCAAAGGGGAATCCCTAAATGCCTTACTAAAGAATGCAGTAGGATGCTCTTGTCCTTGTGGATTTTTCTGTAAAAGGATAGCAACTATTGTATGTTATGATGCAAATGAAAAAATATAAAAATATTTTGAAAAATCAGAATTGATTAGAACCAATGTTTTGGTTAACGCTTGTTTCACCAGCTCAAAGGACTTCTTTGCTTCCAAGGTCCATTTTACCCCTTGATCCTTCTTCAGCATGTTTGTAATGTTCTTAAGGAGCTCAGCCAAGTTGGGGATGAACCTTCTCAAGAAGTTAATCTTTCCAATGAAAGATTGCAACTCCTTGATGTTTCGAGGATGAGAGATTTGCAATATGGCCTCAATCCTTTTTGGGTATATCTTTATAACTTCCTCAAAAATAATGTGCCCAAGAAGTTTACCTTCTTGGAGACTGAAAAGTGTCTTCTTAGGGTTTAAATATATCCCAATCTTTCTGCATTTCTCGAAAACTTTTCTTAAATTTTCTAAGTGCTTTTCATCTGTCTTTGAAAAAATAGTAACATCATCAAGGTATATAATGATGAAGTAGCCCATTTCTTCCGAGAATTCTATGTCCATGGCTCTTTGGAATGTTGCTCCAGCATTCATTAAACCAAAGGGAATTTTCACATACATGAAAGTGCCCCAAGGTGTAGGAAATGTTATGAACAATCATTGGTGTAGAGATTTATTTGAATAGCGAAGATTTATCATAAGGGTATCACGGTCACATATAGTTCAGTTCATAACAACACATAATCTCTTCTACAATCAATCATCGGTGCAAATAAGCCCAATTAGCAAACTTTTCAGCAATATGTATTGGGGAAAGCTTGTAATTTAGAAAAACCTAGGCTGTTTTGTATATTATGTGGAAGACATATAACACATAGCACAATACTCTCACAAGTATCGGTACTGTCTAGGCGAAGTTACACACAAACTAGCTGGGTTTTGAACAGGTTACTGGTTCAAAACTCACCGCCAATTGCCCTTGCCTCTATTGCGCAATCATGGCCTGTCTATATAGATATCCAAGGTTCG
Organism: Pinus albicaulis; assembly: GCA_034641835.2. Lineage (NCBI taxonomy): Eukaryota > Viridiplantae > Streptophyta > Pinopsida > Pinales > Pinaceae > Pinus > Pinus albicaulis. The sequence continues at coordinate 102,974 of JAXQQM020075644.1, read as the reverse complement.
AATATCCTTGTCTTGACAGTGCAATCATCATGGGCAATTCCTCCAAGTGTGGTGCAAATCTCATGCACAACTGATGTATGTTTGATAGCTATCTCAAGGTTTGCTTCTGTCTTTCAACGAATATTCCCTTCGATAGCTACTTATATCTGTAGTGAAATGATGTGTTCTTGAGTTGAATAATGAGTTAATAATTAGTGAATTAAATAATATTTAATTCACTCCACTCATTACTAGTTGATTAGCTAGTTAAACTAATCACAACTAGTTCAACTAAGTTAAACCGAACACAACTCAACCAACTGTCTCATCAACTCCACCAAACTCTGCCACTGAAGTCCTAAATGAAGTCAACCATGCATGAGCTCACCAAACCCCAAGGAATAGCATAATTAATTTTGTCAAATGCATGAGCCACATCCGTAGCTCCAACTGAAGTGCTGTAAGAGAATAAACTGAAGTTTAGAGTCCAAATATTATTAAGGGCTAATAATATTTGACTGACCTGTTTTTAGACAGGCAGTCTAAAAATAGACTTCGACCTATATGTCTAAAAATAGAGGTCCATCTATTTTTTACCAACTCGACCAATCATCCAAGAATAACATACTGTAACTCCTAGACCATGCTCCATATGTCTAAAAATAGACATAGTCTAAAAATAGACATAGTCTAAAAATAGATTTTGCGCCAAAAATAGCCTGCGGGCCCACTTAGTGAAGGCGACTTCATTTCACTAAGCTCCATCATATTGCTGCATTTTCAACACTCCCTCTCAGCAAGATATGGATTATCTGCAACCCCTATCCTGCCTTTGTGGAATTTGAACTTGCTCCTGGTGAGCGCCTTCGTCAAGATGTTAGCATCCTGATCCTCCTTGGGAACATATGAAAGTAACATGATTCTCTGCTGAACACAATCTCTGATATGATGGTACCTGATATCGATGTGTTTGGATCTATCATGAAATACTGGATTAGCTGAGAGTTTAATGCAACTCTGGTTATCACAATAAATCACAGTAGGCTCCAAGTGCAACCCGAACAATCCAACGAGGATCTTCCTCATCCAAATAGCCTCACATGCGACGACTTCTTGCCATGATCGGGAGAGTCTCTTCCGAAATGAGTGCCACGGATCTACGCTTCCTGCTGTACCGGAAATTCTTGTCGACAATGCGAAAACTCCTCCGAAGTGCTCTTTACGCTCGTTGGGCTCCACCTTATCTGTATCAGTGAAGCCAGAAAGCTTCGCTCCATCCTCCTTTCTGTACCATAGACCATATCCCGATGTGCCACTAAGGTAACGCAATACATGCTTGCCTGCCTTCCAAAAGAGCTTGGTAGGCTTAACCATAGCTTGCGAAAGCTGGTTAACAGCATAGCATATATCGGGTCGTGTATTGACCGGATACATAAGCGACCCCACCAACTATCGATAGACAGTGGCATCCACTACCTCCGCTGAAGTAGCATCCTCCTTCCTCCAACCACCAGGAAGAGGAGTATCAACAGGCTTGCAGCCATGCATGTTGAACCTCTCCAGAATCTCCCGGGCATACTTTCCCTGAGAAACAAACAGTCCTCCACTGCGCTGCCAAATCTCCAATCCGAGGAAATAATGAAGGAGGCCCAAGTCCTTCATCTCGAACTCTCTAGCAAGGTCCTCCTTGCATGAAAGTATCAACAACTCATCACCCGTCAAAATCAGATCATCTACATACAGTACAATGATCAGTAGCTTCCCCTCCACCACAATCTGGTACAGGTTAGGATCTGCCTCACTCTTGGAGAATCCAAGCCTCGTGAAATAACTGTCTATCCGTGTGTACCAAGCACGAGGTGCTTGCTTCAGCCCGTACAGTGCTCTCTTGAGTTGGAAAACATGTGACTCACTGCTGAAGATCTCGAAACCTTCAGGTTGCTCTATGTACACCTCCTCCTCAATGAATCCGTTGAGGAACGCAGTCTTCACATCCATCTGATGGATGTGCCATCCCATCTGCACTGAGAGAGCTAGGATCGTCCGTATGGAAGAGTACCTTGCGACAGGTGCAAAGGTCTCCTCATAATCGATCCCCTCGATATGTGAGAAGCCACGAGTGACAAATCTCGCCTTGTACTTCTCCACACTCCCATCAGCCGCCTGCTTCACTTTGTAGATCCATCGCGAACCCACCACTGATTTCCCCTCCGGTCTTGGGATAATCTCCCATGCACTATTTCTAACGATCAAATCATATTCTTCGATCATGGCATCTACCCATGCGGGTTCCTCCACAGCTTCCTCAAAAGAGGATGGCTCCATCACAACACATTGACTCATAAGAGCCATGTATCCAGTGTGCCGATCCGGTGACTGCCTCTATCTGCGCTGTGCTATAGGTGGTCCTACAACCTTCTCTGCATCTCTAGCCAGTTGCTTAGCTTCTGTAGTGCGCTTGCGCCCTCTGATGGTTGGCGCTGCATGGGTGGTCTCTTCCACCTCCTGAACTTCCTCTTGTGGCTGATCGACATTCGGAAGCTCCTCCTTAGGAACTAACAACTCCTCATCTGCATGCAAGTGTGGCTCCCTCTCAAGCGAACATTGCATGGCTTTCTCCTCCTGAAACTTGATATCCCGTCGCACAACAGTCTTGCGACTGTCTGGAAAATACACCCGATAGTTGTGAGGTGTATCAGTGTACCCCACAAATATTCCAACCTCTGCGGTCGGATCCAGCTTCTTTCTGGCGTCCTTCGTCACATGCATGTAGAAAGGTGAGCCAAAAATTCTCAGATGAGAAATATCAGGCCTCTTGCCAGAAAACGCCTCCTCTGATGTACTCATGCCAAGAATCTTGTGAGGACAACGGTTCTGCACATACACTGCTGTATTGCATGCCTCAGCCCACAAGTGAAGGGGTAGGCCCTGATCATGCAACATCGCCCGTGCAACACCCACAATCGTTCTGTTCTTCCGCTCAGCCACCCCGTTCTGCTGTGGGTTATGGTGTGCGATGAGCTCTCTCCGAATCCCTTCTGCGCTGCAAAAGTCCTTGAATTCAGTAGAGATGAATTCACCACCATTGTCGCTCCTGAGAGCCTTCACATGCTTCCCCGATTCCTTCTCAACCAGCGCCTTGAATTCACAGAACTTAGAAAATGTCTCGCTCTTCTTCTGCATGAAGAAGATCCAGCACTTCTGAGAGAAATCATCAACAAATATCACATAGTACTTGTGCTTTGCTATCGAAGCTACAGAGAAAGGACCACACACGTCTGTGTGAACTCTCTCAAGGATCGTCGTGGTGCGACTATCCTTCTCGTGAAAAGTGGCTTTCACATACTTCCCTAAAGTACACCCCTTTGCTTGATCGGCTATTTGAATAATGAATATTTATCCACCGAGATTATCTTGATCACATACTAATTCGAATTCATATGCAACACATAATCTCTTCTACAATCAATCATCAATTTGCGGAAATAGAAACAGTCGCATGCGCACATAAACACAATATGTAATGGGGAAAGCTTATAGGTGAAAACCACATTGAGTCCCAAATTTGCCTCTTTTCCATACACTTTTCCATATCTTTTTTCACTCACCTAAACCTCCAAAATTGTCAATATCATGTGCAAAAGGGTATCTAACATGGTTTTTAATTATGTTTTTGTGTTTTCTATTTGATTTAGATTTTGTTCATACAGCTGCGGAAACTTGTCACTTTCCGCAGCTGCTGCAACTTTCCGCAGCTATTTTGTGGAAATCGATGTTACAGGTGTCTACGAAGGAAACGAGCCACATGGGCAGGCTAGGAATGACAAGGACATGGTTCGTGTCCTATTGGTTCAAGTAAATTCGTCAAAGAAAGCCGCGGTCAAAGCCATCCACGTGGAAGTAAACTATGGAGTTCTATGTCGGCTGGACTCTGTTTCGTGGCATATAAACATCCATACGGCCGTTTCTAAGCTTGCGGAGGTTAATTGACATCTGTGCAAAGTTCTGGAGTTGAATTCAAGCATCCACCTTCCATAGATCCGTTTTCCAACATGGCCATACTCCTATATCAGTGGCCTTAGTGGTCTACGTGCTGGCTGCTATCATAAACTTCAGGAGACAGTTACAGTTTATTGCTTTATATAGAGCGTTTGCATACGCACGTAGAGTTAGTTGATAGTTGTTAGTTGATCATAGCTGTTGAGTTGATGTGCGTACTATGTTATGTAGTGATTACGCTGCCTTGAGCCGTAATACTACCAGTCTGTAATGAACTGCTTCTTAATGTGAAAAGACTCTGTTTTCAATTTAATTCGTGTTGAGGATCGTACCAGAGCTGTGTAGAGGGCCCCTGCTCAGCCGAGGTTCTGTGTATTAATGTTTATATTTTTCATTTCATTTCTTTAAACAGTCATTGTATCATAACCCATTACATGTTCATATTTCATAGTTGCTTCATTTATGTTCATTAATTTCCATTGCATTCTTGTCTTTCATGTTTTTATGATTATTAAATCACTGATCAGTTTTCTTGTGCAGGTTTTAGGTAGACAGCCCGGGGCATTTTCATAGTATTTTAGTTAATGATATGAAACTGACATTATTCTGCTGCTAGTTTCCTTTTCATAGCATTTGTTTAACTTCAGTTTTGCTTTGTTCATTTCAGTTTTGTTTATCTGATTCGGTAGTTAAATTTAAATATATTAAGCTACTCATAGTGTCTTCGGTTACCTCCGAAAGCCACAGCTGGACTGATGGTGAGGGGCTGCATGATGAAATGTGTAGTTTAGTATTAGTTCCTTTTCTGCAAATTTAGATATATTAAATCATGTATGACATCTTCAGTTGCCTCCGAAAGCCACAGCTGGACTGATGGTGAGGGATTGAATTATGTGTGTATGGTTTAGTATTAGTTTACTTTCTGCAAATTAAATAATCAGTCACACAAGTTGTTTATGATTACTTCCGCAAGTCATAGCTGGTCTAATGATGAAGGGTCAGAAAATGAATTGATGTAATCTGATTTAGATTTATTTCATTGCAATTTTGAATTTCCATAAGCGTAGTTTCTTTTGTGTTCAGTTGGCAGCAAGAATAGTTTAGTTTTCATGTTCGCTAGTTTCTTGTTTTGATTCACTAGATTAGCAGCACTTTTCATTTCAGCAATACACTTTTACTTTCTTTTGTCATTGTAATTTCAATTTGCTTTTAAAGTTTCGAGATTGGTAAATCATTATAGGGGATATCACTTCCTTGAATAAATATAACCAAACTTGTTTTTCACTTTAGAATTTCCATTTTACCTTAGAAAGACCACAAACGACAAAAAGTTAAGAAAGAGGTTATCTTGCACATATTGTGCGCCGCACTTCATCAGCTTACGATTCCCGGATTGACAATTAAATGCAGCAATTTAGGAAACACTAAATTGACCAAACAAACCCCTCAGCTATTTTGTATATTATATGGAGAGAACATGTAACAGTACATAGGACAATACTCCTCACAAGTACTCAGTACTATCTCGTGAAGTTACACACAAACTAGCTCAGTTTTGAACAAGTCACAGGTTCAAAACTCATCCACTAATTGCCTACCTCTATTGCGCAATCAAGGCTGGTCTAATGAGAGATCCAAGGTTCAAATCTCTTTGGCTTGATAGCGCAATCCTCATGGGAAATTTCCTCCAAGTGTGGTGCAAATCTCATGCACAACTAATGTCACAACTGATAGCTATCTCAACCCTTTCATCTACCTCTTTCACTGGTCTCCACTGAACTGTCCATGCACTGTAGTGAAATGATGTGTTATTGAGTTGAATAATGAGTTAATAATTAGTGAATTAAATAATATTTAATTCACCCCACTCATTACTAGTTGATTAGCTAGTTAAACTAATCACAACTAGTTCAACTAAGTTAAACCGAACACAACTCCACCAAATGTCTCATCAACTCCACCAAACTCTGCCACTGAAGTCCTAACTAAAGTCAACCATGCATGAGCTCACCAAACCCCAAGGAATAGTGTAATTCCTTCTGTCAGATGCATGAGCCACATCCGTAACTCCATCTGAAGTGTTGTAAGAGAATAAACTGAAGTTTAGAGTCCAAATATTATTAAGGGCTAATAATATTTGACTGACCTATTTTTAGACAGGCAGTCTAAAAATAGACTTTGACCTATATGTCTAAAAATAGAGGTCCATCTATTTTTTACCAACTCGGCCAATCATCCAAGAATAGCATACTGCAACTCCTAGACCATGCTCCATATGTCTAAAAATAGACATAGTCTAAAAATAGATTTTGTGCCAAAAATAGCCTGCGGGCCCACTTAGTGAAGGCGACTTCATTTCACTAAGCTCCATCATCTTGCTGCATTTTCAACAAATAGGGTGGACTAAAATCTGATTGTACCCTGAATAGCCATCCATCAGAGAAATTCTTCTAGACCCTACTACCCTTTGTAAAATATGATCCATCTTAGGTAAAGGGTAGTTGTCTTTCAATGAAGCTTTGTTTAAGTCTTCAAAGTCTATACAAAGCCTGATATCTCCTATTTTCTTCCTAAATGACACGAGATTAGATACCCACTCAAAATATCTAATAGGGACAATAATACCAGCTTCATACATTTTCTTAATTTCCTTCTCAACCAAAGGCAGTTGTATAGGGTTTATTCTGTGTAGTTTCTGTTTGAAAGGTTTTTGGTTTTCCTTGAGAGGGATTTTGTGCTGTATTATTTCAGTGCCATAGGATTTAAGATCTTCGTAACTCCATGCAAAAACATCAGAAAATTCTTTGAACAACTCTATGTATTTGAGTTTAATGTGAGCTAGTAATGTTTTAGACAGTTTGATCATCATGGGTTTTAGTTCGCTGCCTATATTGCATTCCTCAACTTCAGTCTCTACAGGCTCCAGTTTTGGCTTCTTGGCCACATCGTTAAAATCAAACAACTCTTCTAAAGGGGCCAGACCCTTAGGAAAACTCTTATCTTTAGACTGCAGGGTTTCTAAATCTTCTATTTCCAACTCTGCAGTCATCTCTGTTTTGTTCTTAAGTTTTCCAGATAGTAGATTTATATCAGTAAGCTCAGGAGATGGTTCTTCTTCACCAAGAAAATTTTCTTCACTATTGCAATCTGTTTCATAATCTAAATCTGAACTGTGCAGTTCAAATTCATTTCTGAATTACATGAAGTCTTCTATTTGTTTGTCTCTGTCGAACACTTGCCAATATATTTCATTATTAGGAACAGCTGGTTTGAATTTAATCTGAGTTGTGGATTCTTTCGTTTCGTATGGCATTAAGCACATTCTAGCTACGAAAGCTAAGCCGTGGGCCGCGATATTTATTTTCCTTGGGACAAAAATTAACTGGGACTCCTTGAAAGTCTTTAAAAGATCCATGACATCATTTCAGTAGGCCCTAAGTCGGGGATGATTAGCGTTATACTCCCTATTGACTTGCCTAAGGATTAATTATGAATCCCCATGCACTTTGATTCTTTTGGATCCTAACTTTTTCAACAAATGCAAGCCTAACAGCAGGGATTCATATTCCGCTATGTTATTTGAACGCTGAAATTTTAATCTACAGGAAATGATTTCTGTGTGGTTGTTCTCAGTGTTGCAAATCTAGACACCTGCAGCAGCGTTAGTTCTAGTGCACGACCCATCAAAATACATACTCCACAGAGGACTAGTTTCAGGTTCATCATGAGCACTGTCCTCTTCAACTACAGTTCTTTCGAATGATTCTTGAATATCAGCACTTAGTTGAATTTTGTTTAAATCCTCTGGTTTTTCATTATATTGAGGAATAATTTCTTGACTGTCAAGGTTAAAGAGCGATGGACACATGATTTGTAGTTCAAGACCTGTGTTAGGATTGTTGTGGTTTAAAGGTTCAGCAAACGGTTTAGACAGTTCTATGTTGTTTAACTCCTCCTCTCCGTCGGCCATTAATTCAGTTAAAGTGAATTTTTTACTAAATTTTTCATCATTGAACAAGATAAAAGAATCGAGGCCTATATTTACAGAATACAGAGGAGAGTTTTGAGGTCTGTCTTGACTAGTCACCATATACTGCATATGTGACTCCCTGTAAAGTCTTCTTGATTGATTAAACATAGGGATGGTCGCATAGGTCATGTCCATCTGGATAATCCCTTGTAACTTAGCCCCCCAATATCATGATAACAACATTCCATACTTTGGGGGAACGTCAGCCACAACAATGTCCATGACTAAGAATTTGGCCGGAATCTGTGCTAAGTTAACACAGAGGTCTTTGATTAATCCTTAACATTTTACTCTGCTTGATTCAAAGGAGTAAAGGTATTTGTAAGGTCAGGTGATTTCTAGACCCAGGCTCTCGATCACAGCTTTAGGCATTAAATTATGAGAGGCCCCAGAATCATGCATAGCGTTATGCAAAATCTTGTCATGAACGTTTAAACTTACATAAAAGGGAGTAACAGGTCCCTCTTGATATCTACATTCAATATATGGACCAGAAATAAGCTCTGGCCAGTCATCATTAAGATTGACTTTGTCATTATTATCCTCTATGTTTAAAGCCTTAAAAATTTGGGTTCTATACACATTTTGGGCAGCTAACTCAGTCAAGGGAACACCGATTTTAATCTTTGAAATTTCCTACTCCAGGCTTAAAGGAATTTGATTAGGGATAATTTTAACGATGGAAAATTATCTTGAAGTTTAAAAAATTGGCGAATCTCACTAGTCCCTAATATGCAAACTATAAAATGTTTATTGATGTATTTGTAAAATTATTCAAATTTATAATGATATTATATATATTGTCTATATAATGTTGGCTATTTTTAACATAAAATAATTTTATATTGTAAAATTTGGGCGAATCATTTCTATAAAAAAATGGAAATTGGCGAATCTTTTTTTTTGGAAAAACCATGGAAAATTAGCCCACCTGCGAATATTAGCCCCTAAAATTTTCCATGAATTTGATTCTTTGAAGTACTTATCTCAGCCTTGTTAACTGCCACTCTGTGAACAAAATCTGTTTGCTGACTAGCTCTACTTATATTTGAAAAAAAAATTCTAACAGGAGTACTAGCTGAAGTGCTAGTACTACTCATGTCTGCACTCTATTTTTCATTGTTTTGAGTGCCTTTCTCTTTACCCTTATTAGAATTTCTAGCTACCGTTTTTTCTTTCTGTTTGACAACTTTAGGCTTGTTTACAGTGTTTCTTTGTGAATATTTGTCAGAGGTTTTGGTGTTGGGAGTTTGTTGATTGGTTTTGCTTCGAAAGTCATATTCCCTTTGAGATTCAATGATGACATTTTCCATGTCTTGATAATAATTTTTATCATCATCTCCTTTGTCATCATAGGGTGTATAAAGACCTTGTTTTCTATCGTAATGAATCTCAAAGTCATCATTATCTACTCCTAGCAGGTTGATATCATCTTCCTCTATGGGTTCATCTGTTTCCTCAACCTCACTTACATAGTTTTGATGAAAGGGAGGAGCGATCTGTTGATCATCTTCCCTAGGTTTGTTTGGAGGTTGGTTCCTTCTAAAATTCTGATTCTGGTTCCGGTTTTGGTTTAGAGGAGCAGTTTGATTTTGACTTTCTTGTGCTCTCTCAAATATGCTCATTCTCTTCATCATCTCCTCCATCATTCTTTCCATCTTTGAGCTGGAATTAGAAAGTGTGGATTCCTCTCTAAAGGACACTTTCTTTTCATTTTTCATTCTTGCTCTCTTCTCCATTACGTTAACTTCCATAGCAAGAGATCCTTTTTGCATATCTTCAAGAGTTGCAAGATCTCTCTCTCTCAGCTGATAGGCTATTTCAGGGTCAAACCCTTTAGGAAACTTGTTTAACGCTGAGCCTTGTGGAAGTTTTAGATATGGGGGAAGTGCATTATACACACTGTTAAATTTGGTGCAGTAAGCTTGTACACTTTCCCCAGTGTTTCTGTGGAGGTTCTTGTAATCAGAGAGGATTTGGAGAGGATTATTCTTCACTTCCCATTTGTTCAAGAAATTCTGATGGAAGGCTTGGAGATCAATAATACTATGGGGGGCTAAGCTTTTAAACCATTTTCTTACTTCTCCCCCAAGACTCTGAGCAAATAGTCTTAGTTTGATAGATTCATCATCAATTTCGTTTATGTCAAAGTAGTAATTCATCTTATCCACATGTTGTGATGCAGTAGTAGAATTACTGACATCATATAATGGTATTTTGGACTGATAGTCCTATGGAAGATTGACTAATGGTACAATAAGGACTAAGGGAGCATACCATGTTGCCATGACATGTGGTGGGGGTGGATTTACAAGAGGCAGATTAACAAGAGAGAAAGTGGATTGAAGTGGAAAGGTTTGAACAGTGGATGTAGGATGAACAGATGTGGATGGACTAGGAATAGATTGTTGAGCTGACCTTGGATGAGAAACACCTAAATTGAAAAGGAAATGTGAATCAGGAGGTGTTGTTTCTCTACTACCAAGATGTTCACTTGTTTCAGAAAATGAAATTGAAGACTCAGAACGTAGCTGATCTAAATTATCAAGAGACCTAGTTCTAAATGGATTTCTCGAGTCTACTTGTGATTGTTGTAGAGCTGCAAGATTTTTAGGAACTGAATTAGCTCTTGTGGATGATCTGAAAACAGTTGAAATTTGAATCTTAGGAGACTTCCTAAGGATGCTTTATGGGTTATCAACTATCTCAGATGGATCTGGGTCAGGATAGGCTCTAGTATGAATCTTTCTAGGAGCCACTATGCTGTGTTTTTTAGACCCAACTAAACAAGAAAAGTTCAACCAGATATGACAGTCTTTAAGAGGTCAACTAATATGTTTCACACAAATTTTAATCCTACAGTCTTGTAACTGAGTTTAAATGATATTATAATGATAAGGGTTCTTCCCAGTGGAGTCTTAAGGTCTGTTTAGGATTGTGGAGTCACTAGGTGGAAGTTTTATGGTCCACCACCATGTTTATTTAAATACCAATCTAACATATTTTTGGGTTTTATGAGTTATTTGTCAGTCTGATTGGTTGTTAAGAGTGTCCTAAATTTGTTTCAAAACTTAGCTACAGTTATGAGACAAATACAGTCAACTCTTATGGCTAAGCCAATTGATCTTTCAAGGTTAGATGAACTCTTATGAGAATCCTAGGGTTTGCCTAGTTTGTCACTGATTCAAACAAGTTTTACCATGATTACCATTACTTGGTAGTGCTTGAAAAGGCTGCTTCTTACTCACTGCATAATGTTTCTTGAATCAAGTATCTTCTGAGGTCTTAAAGGTACCTAGGCCAAAAAAACACTCAAAGTTCCCTAGTGGAGTCGCCAAAAATGTTGTCTGGTGGCTCAGCTGGCCAATATGCCAAATGTTTAGTGAGTAAAGGGGTTTATGAGATATTTAAAGTATTCAACAAGAAAATAATTCAATATCCCCAGTGGAGTCACCAGAAATGTTGGATCCCTGTAATCAGCAAGATTGGAAAAATTCCGACTGCAGGGAGAACATCGTTTCAACCACTTTGGGATTCTAGGATCTAGCCCTCCTGAATCCGGAGAGGGATCTCTCCAATAAAATGCAAAGATGGGTTTATCTTTTAAAGCTTTTTGGGTAATGATATTAGGATATTTATGAAGTCTAAGGGTTTGTTTTGTTTTGGATGGTTGAGCATGATTATTTTTTGAGTGGAAAGTTCTAAATGGAAAGAGTTTCAAAGGTGTGAAGTTGCAAGCAATCAGAACAAGATTTGGCCAAGAAGATAGATAATTGCAGGTTTTAGTCCATTGAGCTATGGAGTCATAATAGGGTTTAATTGAAACAACAAGGGGAAAGAGTGGTCCATGAGGCAAGTCATCTATGTCTGAGGATCTCTTTAAAGTTGATTTTATGGAATGAAATGATACAATAAGAAGGGGAATTAAATAAATGAAGAAAAAAGAGCAGCCCAAGATCTGGTAAGTACTTTGAAACTAGCCAGCTTTTGACATACACTTAAGAAAGACAAAAAAGTAATCTAAGATCTGGTAAGTACTTCGAAACTATCTAGCTTTTGATGCATTTTCAATAGAAAAACATTTAAAAACAAAGGGAAACTTGAAGGCAACTGTTGGAGAAGAAACTAGCAGGCAGGGCTCACCACAAACCTCTCCTAGCTCTGATTTACTTGGTAAAATTTCAAGACAAACACAAAAGATAAAAAAGAATGGTCTAAGATCTGGTAAGTACTTTGAAACTAGCCAGCATTCAACACATTCTTAGGGAAACTTTCAGATAGTGTTTTGGGATAAAACTAAGATAGGGCTCACCATAACTTCTTTAGTTCATCTCTACTAAACATAAGCTAAAAATAACATTTAAGAACAATATTTAGCTGAGACAGTAGGACGAGGAAACGCCAGCATTCATGACTGCTTAAACTGAATTAAATCATTCCTAAATCACACAATTTGGAAGAAAACATTTAGATAAAGCTTATTAGTCAGAGAAGGGTACTGATATACAGTGAATCCAAACTCTATGCTTGTTGTTCTTTATCAGAGGAGATGGAAAAAGTGAAAACAATAAAATAACAATTTACAATAAGAAATAACATCATCGTTGACATAGACCAGGATCCCATAAATCATCTTGTATTGATGCTTCAAACCAGTTACAGCTTTAATTCCAATGTTTTATTTCAGCCATCATCTTCACTTCTCAGCCTAACTTATCTAATCACAAGTAGAGCTTCAAGAGCCCGTGAACACTATTTACAAGTAGAAGTTTTAAGCTCAAGTATATTTCAAAGTTCAACAACCAATATTTTCTCATTTTATACAACAGTATTTATAGAAGGAATGAGGAGGTGGGAGGGGATAAAAGATCTCCCAGGTCAATTAATACAGACTTAATGCTTCTCAGCCTTTGAGGGGCTCAATGGAGAAGTTTACAGATGTTTGTCTGTATTAATGGTTTACATTTAAGAATTAAGCTCGGTGGGAGCTTTTGTTGAATTTTTAAGGCTCTGTGTCATGTAGTAGTAACTCTGCCGATATTTTTGCATTAAGTTCCTATGGCAGAATTAACTATTCGGCTACGCTGAGGAAAATATCTTCTTTTTTTATCATAACTTGGCCTCTGTTGAATGCTTGTGGCTACAGGTGGCATTGGGTAGTTGAGAGGAATCAATTGGCCTCTGATGTGGCAGTGGAGGCCTTTCTTATCTGATGATCTTTTGATTTTTCCTTTAATTGTGTTTAATTTAATGGATTAGGCTTTTGATTTCGGTCTTAGCAATAATCCATTAAACTGTGTGACAAATGTTGAATTCTTCAATCTCTGCTATTTTTGGATCTTCAACACTGATACTCTTTTGTTTTATTTAATTGTCTGTGTCTTGTTGATGTGCAGAGTCACACAAGGCTCATATGGCATCAATGCCCATGAAGAATTGATGAAACGTGGCGTAGAACCCTGTGAATGGCTTCCTTTTATGAATCAAAGGCATGGGAATCGTCATTCCTGGCCTTTGGATTTTCTTCAATATAATGGAAAAACCATTTAATCCTGCAAAATACAGACAAATATTATGAAATCCTACGTTTTTTAGGAAAACTGCTTCAGAGGTTGTGGGGAGGAGCGTGGCCGTTGGATGGCAACATCCAATGGTGGAGATCTGCGCGCAGTGGTTAAAAGGTAGCAGTGGGAGAAAATGGTGGAAGAATTAGGTTAGGGCCGTTGATCTTGCAGAGATCGATGGTCAGAATAAGTTTGGAGGAAATGAAGTGAAGGGGTCACTTTATTGAAATTCGGAAGAGAAACAAAGGAAAATAGGAAAAATTCCCTTTGGCGGAGGAAATTGCAAAGGAAATGAAATTGGGGCTTCGGGATGATCGTGGGCCGTCAGATGAGATCGTCCTGTGAGATGGACGGTGGAGATTTTACGTTAAAAACCATTGGAGAGGGTTGAGGGCGATAGTATATAGCCAAATTAGATATGGGCCATTGATCCGTAGAGATCAATGACAGGCACTGTGCACGATGAATCATAATAGAAATGGGGAAAAGCGGTTTTGGAGGGAAAAACAACTGTTTTCGCGTGAGAAAAAGTCGAGGAGGCGGTTTTGCCTTTTTGAACGCGATATGCATTCCCACCCGACATGTGTCCTTGAAAAACAACTTATATCGCGCAGCCTTTCGGAAATTAACCTTCACGCTTAAAATTACGCGATATAGAATGTCGGCCGTTAGATCTGGGGCCTCAGATCTAACGGTGGGAAAGTGAACGCGATATGAGATAGATGCGCGGACGGAAGCAGGGAGGGTAGTTTCAATCTGAGCCGTCGGATCTAAGATGGACGGCTAAGAACAAACTTTGAAGAAGGTAGGACCCACAGGAGGCAGGCCTGTCAGGTTTAGTGTGAGCCGTTGGATGTGAGGATCAACAACAGAGATTGCATTTGAGGATCGAATGAAATAATATAATGGTAGAGGAAGGGTTAATGGGGGTCGTTGATCTGCAGAGATCAACGGCTGTGATTGGCCAAAAAACATTATAACGTGGGGTGCATGGATTATAACCAAAGTCAGAAAATGCGATCTGGACCGTCCGATCTGGAGACGTGGACGGCCCAGATGCAATCGGAGGTATGCGATTGGCGGGGCGAAGAACATGGAGTGCGCCGACTCGATTGGGCGCTAATCGTCGATCTGCAGATCAGATCGATGGTGGGAAATGAATCGGAGGAGTTCAAAAGGCAGAGGAAAGATTTGTGATTGGAGCGAATGAGGGCCGTCGGATCAGAAATATGGCAGATGGATCCGATGGCGGAGGATTGATCGGGGGTAGTGAATCGGGGGGACGAAAAAAATGCACCCGACAAAAAATGTGATGCGATATTGCGCGTGCTGTTTGATCGGTTTAAGATCAACAACGGATATTGTTTTATATCATGCACCGACGGAAACCCTTTATAACACATAAAAATAAAAAATTTAATAAAAACAAAGGTTTTACGTATCGGGGCGGGATATATGTATATTAAATGGTCTAGCGCCCGACTGCGGGGCCATTGGTTTATATGGAATGCGATAGGCCCAGGGCTTATTTATATATGGGCCAATTGCATCAAAACTTCAACTCCGGTCTTTCAATCTAACCATTTTGATTTTGCGATGTGATTAGCAGTTCGGGACCTTTAACTCTTGGTCCCGGGTGCAAGTCATATGGAGTAAAGCAAGGAGTGGGGGTTTATACAAAGGAACTCAATTGCATCAGAACTTTTGATGTGGGGCTTTTTAATCTACCCATTTTACATTAAAAAACATTGCATGGGCACGTTTAGAGCAAACTTAGGAAAAAGTGGGTTTATTGAATTTAGAAAGGAAAATATCAATCGGAGATGAAATTATACAATGTTTAGCGCCCGATTACGGGCACAAGGGTTATATGAGGCGATAATAAGATCGGGGGCATCTAATAAAGGGCCAATCGCATCGGAAGTCTTAATAAGAAAAAATACTTGTGTTCTTTGTTTTGTTCTGATGCGATAAGCGATTGGGACCCTTAGCACTTGGTTCTAGCGCTGGGGCACATGTGGGGAAGTGTTTAGGACTTAGCCCAAAGGGGCTTAAACCCTTAGTGAAGAAACTTATTTCTTATGAAATTTTCAGAGTTTTCTGATGGATTTGGGGGTTTCGGCAGAGTTAAAAAAGGAGTTTTAAACTCTGGAAGGTGTATTTTATGAAGGGGGAAATGGAAAAAAGGGAAAATAGAGGAAGTTTATGAGGAAAAGAGGAGGCAAAAATGAAGGTTAGTTTTGAGGTGGAGGGAAGGGAACAATGGCTTTTGCAGCAATCTTTCCTCATGAAATCAACACAATTTCAGAGTTTTAAAATGGAAACAGCAGTGAAGATATGAACAAAGGACATGATGTCTTCAAGAGTCTTCAAGAGATAACATTTTTAGCAATAAAACCTATTTCTTAAAGTCTCCAAAAATGTTTTAGCCACCATTTGATATGAAAATTTTTATTGGTGGCTAAAACCACGTACTTTCGGGTATATCGGGCGGTGTTACAGTATGAAAATTATAAAGGGGTGATCTAACTGTGCAGTTTCACATCAGACAACGCTAATATGGACTTGGGCCTCCACGTACCTTCAGGTATATTTGGGAGGACACCTTTAGGTTGCTATCCATCCATAGTGAACCGAGTCGGCCACCTTGTAAATTGTGAGACATCGAACACAACATTCGGGGAGATTGCCTGCTCGTACTTCTTGGTTCGCCAGGAGGTATCCTGTAGTTCACAGTTTCTTGGTAAACATTTTTCCTAGTAATACCATTTTATTTTGTTTATTTTTTTTGGTTAAAATAAATCAGTCATCGTGGAAGAAAAAAATCCTTTTCACCGTCGTTCACGTAGATTAGCATTGAAACCACCTTTACCACCGAAAGTTACTCCTGGTCAGCGAAGGCAACGTCACTCTACCAAAACCAGTACTATCAGTACCTTTGGTGAAGCATCATCTTCCCATATACCAGAGTCGGCACAAGTTTTTTCTACAAATCCTAGTTTGTCTACTATTGTCGAGACGAATTCCTCATAGCTACCTGTGGTCATGATCCATCCAATCAGTGAGACCATACCTCCCGAACCCGACATTGTTCAAATGGAAGTTGATCCGGATCCCATCATGCTTTAGGGGGCATCTGTTATTGGTAAAACTAGACATCATCCCCAGGACCAATGAAATAGGGTCTATCATCCCCTTATATTTCAGTTTCTATATGCCCTTGATGCAGGAGCATCCTGCTTTGATGTTATTGATTATTTGGGAGACTTAGGGAGTCTTATGTTTTAATAAGAAGTTGGTTCTCTAAGTGTAATTTTAAATATTTTGAGTGATTTAAAATAGGATTTAATTAATATTGTGAGAATAATTGTAAATGTTCTTGAATGTTGGAGAACATGCGAGAATTAGGGATTGAGAGATTTGAGAAATTATTGTAGGTTTTAAATTAATAATTGGTTGCACAAATTTATGGGATTAGAGAGGATCCTTAGGGATAAAGAGAGATTTTGGGAATTAATGAAGACTTAGAAGAATTAGGGATTTGTTGATCTAAACTAATTTTGGTTTGGAATCCATTTGTATATAATTACTAACCTCAAAAGACATAAGTAGAGGACAGATATACAAGAGACGAGAAGTAGTGATAGAGGAAGTGGATTTGGGAAAAATAGAGTGCGGATCCAACGGCTTTTGCTTATTTTTCTTCTTCGTGGACAATTAGTGGCATAATGTCCGTTGTTGGTGACAATGAAAGCACTTCACCTTGGACATGTCCTGCTTCTTGCCTTTCGCACCGGAATGAGAAGCTTTCTTGCTCTTCCCCTTCTTTGCTTTGGCAGCCAAAGCGCAATTCTCTTCATCAGAGTTCTTTGATGAAGATCCGTCCCTGGTACTTCGCCTTATCTCCTCTTGCACAAGATCCAACCAAAGTCGCTCCCATCCTGGCAATTTCTCCCGACCATTGACAGAGTCCTGATAGGAATGCCAACTCTTCGGAAGCCCAAGGAGAGCCAAGCTCACCAAGTCCTTGTCATCAACAGTAACCCCCACACTTCCCAGCTCATCCCTGCATTGGATGAACTTCATGAGGTACTTGGGCATATTGTCGCCTTTCTCCATTTTTATGTTTCTGAGTTTATCCTTGAGCGCCAACTTCCTCTGGTCGCTCTTGCTTTAAAATAAATCTGTCAAAGCTTTCCACATCAAGAATGGAGAAGCCTTACCATGAAGGCTGGACACTATGTGATCCTTCACACCTTCCAACAGAATCCTTCGACACTTTGTTGTCTTCTTTTGCCATGCGTCAAGTACAGTAGCATCACTAGAAGTAGGTTTTGGAACTTCTGCATCTATGAACTCCTTCAACCCATTGTCATCCAGCACCGCCTCCATCCTGTCCTTCCATGCAATATAATTCGAGTTTCCCTCAAGGGCATACTCCAATCACAATCCGTTGAAAGACATCTCAACTTCGACACCAAGAAAACACTGCTGCAAATTCGAATTCCACCAGCACAAAACTCAACCGCTTCAATGTTTTGCAATTGCTCCAATGATCAATATCGCTCTGATACCATGTAGAAATTTGAATAACTGAGATATTATTCACCAAGATTCTCTTGATCACACACTATTTTAGCTTCATGCATAATACAGAATCTCTTCTACCATTGATCATCACATGCGGAAATAAAATCAATTGCATGCATACATTAAAACCACAAACAATCACACATATGAACATAGTATTTAATGGGAAAGCTTAAAGCTGAAAACCCCAACTATATATATATTATATGTCATGGAGATCATGTAACAATCATAGTACAAAAGCTCCTCACAAGCTCTCATGCACACCCTCAATTGCTACACACTATCAAGCTAGATCTAGCAAAACACATGCTCCAATCTTTTGCCACTTGATAGCCAACCTCTATTGCGTAATTAATGCTATGGGATGGCTTCATTAAATAGATAAACCACCTGGCTTGAACTGCGTAATCCTCATGGGCTACTCCACCTATCTTTGTGTTGCAAATAGCAACAGTATAGTCACAACTGATAGTTAACCTGCTCTTTCACCTATTCTTGCACTGGTCTCCACTGAAACTGTCCATGCACTGAAGTTAACTGATGCATTATTTAGTTGATTAATGAGTTTATAATTAGTGAATTAATTAATAATTAATTCACACCACTCTCACTAATTGTATCAATCAGTTAAACTAGATACAAATAGCTGAACTATGTTTAGATTAGTTAAACTGAATACAACTCCACTAACTTCCTCAATCAACTCCACCAAACTCTGTCACATGAGTTCTAACTGAAGTATCCATGCAATAGCTCCAATTAACCCTTAGGAATAGCGTAATTCCTTCTGTCAGCTCCTGTGCCACATCTGTGCACTTAACTGAAGTGCTCCAAGAGAATAAGATAATGTTTATAGTCCAAATATTATTAAGAGCTAATAATATTCGACATATCTATTTTTAGACTGGCAATCTAAAAATAGATTCCGCCCAATATGTCTAAAAATAGAAGTCCATCTATTTTTCCGACTTGACCAACCATCCACAAATAGCATCCTGCAACTCATAGAACATGATCTATATGTCTAAAAATAGACATAGTCTAAAAATAGACTTTGCGCCAAAAATAGCCTGCGGGCCCACTTAGTGAAGGCGACTCCTTTCCACTAAGCTCATCATCTTATTTCAATCTCAACACTCCCTCTCAACAAGATAAGGATTATCTGCAACCCCTATCCTGCCCCTGTGGTATTCGAATTTGCTCCTGGTGAGCGCCTTCGTCAAGATATCAGCATCCTGATCCTTCGTAGGAATGTATGAAAGTAACATGATCTTCTGCTGCACACAATCTCTGATATGATGATACCGGATGTCAATGTGTTTAGATCTATCATGAAATACTGGATTAACCGAGAGTTTGATGCAACTCTGATTATCACAATAAATCACAGTAGGATCTAAGTGTGAACCGAACAACCCGACCAGGATCTTTCTCATCCATATAGCCTCGCAATAACGACCAAAATCAACGCCATATACTCGGCCTCGCGAGAACGGTGCCTGTGGATCTGCTTCTATGCTTCCGTACCAAGAAAGCATTGTCGACCTATTGAAAATCCCTACGAATATTGGTCTTTTTTGTCCATTGGGCTCTGCCCAATGCGCATCGTCGAAGCCACCGCAACCTCACCTCATCCGACTGTCTGTACCATAATCCATATCCTGATGTACCTCTGAGATATCTCAATACATGCTTGCCTGCCTTCCAAAAGAGCTTGGTAGGCTTAACCATAGCTTGTGAAAGCTGGTTAATAGCATAGCATATGTCAGGTCGTGTATTGACTAGATACATAAGCGACCCCACCAACTGTCGATAAACAGTGGCATCCACTACCTCTGCTGAAGTAGAATCCTCCTTCCTCCAACCACCAGGAAGAGGAGTATCAACAGGCTTGCAGCCATGCATGTTGAACTTCTCCAGTATCTCCCGGGCATACTTACCCTGAGAAACAAATAGTCCATCACTACGCTACCAAATTTCCAATCCCAGGAAATAATGAAGGAGGCCCAAGTCCTTCATCTCAAACTCCTTTGCAAGATCAGCCTTGCATGAGTGTATCAACAGTTCATCACCCGTCAAAATCAAATCATCTACATAAAGTACAATGATCAGCAACTTACCCTCCACCACAATCTGGTATAGGTTCGGATCCACCTCACTCTTGGAGAATCCAAGTCCGGTGAAATAACTGTCTATCCGTGTGTACCAAGCACGAGGTGCTTGTTTCAACCCATACAATGCTCTCTTGAGCCTGCACACATGCGAATCACTGCTGAAGATCTCAAAGCCTTCGGGCTGCTCTATGTACACCTCCTCCTCAATGACTCGGCCCGAGAACGCAGTCTTCATCCATCGAGTAGATGCCACCCCATCTATTTGAGAGAGCAAGAGTCGTCGAAGTATGGAAGAGATACCTTGCGGCGGTGCAAAGTATCCTCAGAATCAATCCCCTCCAATGCAAATAAAAGCCTACGGGCAACAAATCTTTCCTTATACTTCTCCACACTCTGATTAGCTTCTAATACTTTGTAGATCCATCTCGAACCCACCAACGATTTCCCCTCTAGGTCTCGGGACAATCTCCCCGCCTAACATTTCTAACAATCGAATCATACTTTTCACAATCTTCTTCCTGGCATCCTTCGTCACATGAATGTAAACGGGTGAACCAAAATTCCTCAAATGGGAAATATCGGGCCTCTTACTAGAAAACACCTCCTCGGGTGTACTCATGCCAAGTATCCTGTGAGGAAAAAGGTTCTGCACATATACTGTAGTATTGCATGCCTCAGCCCACAAGTGTACGGGAAGGCCCTGATCATGCAACATCGCCCGTGCAGCACCCACGATCGTTTTGTTCTTCCGCTCAGCAACCCCGTTCTGCTGTGGGTTATGAGGTGCTATGAGCTCTCTTTGAATTCCTTCTGCATTGCAAAAGTCCTTGAATTCGCCAGAGATGAATTCACCACCATTGTCGCTCCTAAGAGCCTTCACCTGCTTCCCCGATTCTTTCTCAACCAGTGCCTTGAACTCACAAAAATTTGAGTATGTCTCACTCTTCTTCTGCATGAAGAAGATCCAACACTTACGAGAAAAATCATCAACAAATATCACATAATACCTGTGCTTTGCTGTCGAAGCTATTGAGAAAGGTCCACACACGTCTGTGTGAATTCTCTCAAGGATCGTCGTGGTGCGACTATCCTTCTCGTGAAAGGTGGCTTTCAAAAATTTTCCCAAGGTACATCCCTTGCACTAATCTGACTGCGCAAGAGTACCCTTAGGAAGCCCAGTAGAAATCTGCTGCAGTATCTTCAAAGCTCCATGGTGAAGGTGGCCCAATCTCCGGTGCCACAACTTGCCATCATCCCGGCTCACCACTCCTTTTGCCTTGCCTGCCATTGCTGCGCAGCCATCTACCTGCAATTGATAAAGGTTCTTAACTTGAACCCCTATCCTCTGGGTCTCACCAGTTGCCTTACTGCGCAGGAAAGCCTTTCCCTCGCTAAAGACAACATCATATCCCTTGTCTTCTAACATTGCCACAGAGATAAGATTCTTCTTCAATCCTGGAACATGCATCACTTCCTTCAATACGAAGGGTTTACTAGACTCCCTCTCAAAGGAAATGGTACCGATACCGATCGCACTGTATCTACCATCATCGCCCATCTCGATGTGCACTCCAAGATCTTTCTCATCCAGATCAATAAACAAATCTCGATCTCCTGTCATGTGAAAAGACGCACCACTGTCAAGAAACCACACTGAACCCATCACACTTGAGACCAAGCATGCGATCAGCGAAAAATCCATCTCAAACTGCGAGGCTAAGGCCTCTCCAGCTGCAGATCCAGCAGCCTGCTTATTTTTCTTCTTCTGTGGACAATTAGTGGCGTAATGTCCGTGTTGGTGACAGTGAAAGCACTTCACCTTGGACATGTCCTGCTTCTTACCTTTCGCACCGGATTGAGAAGCTTTCTTGCTCTTCCCCTTCTTTGCTTTGGCAGCCAAAGCACAATTCTCTTCATCAAAGTTCTTTGATGAAGATCCGTCCCTGGTACTTCGCCTTATCTCCTCTTGCACAAGATCCGACCAAAGTCGCTCCCATCCTGGCAATTTCTCCCGACCATTGACAGAGTCCTGATAGGAGTGCCAACTCTTCGGAAGCCCTAGGAGAGCCAAGATCACCAAGTCCTCATCATCAACAGTCACCCCCACACTTCCCAGCTCATCCCTGCATTGGATGAACTTCGTGAGGTACTTGGGCATACTGTCGCCTTTCTCCATCTTTATGTTTCTGAGTCTATCCTTGAGCGCCAAATTCCTCTGGTCGCTCTTGCTTTGGAATAAATCTGTCAAGGCTTTCCACATCAAGAATGGAGAAGCCTTACCATGAAGGCTGGACACTATGTGATCCTTCACACCGTCCAACAGAATCCTTCGACACTTTGCTGTCTTCTTTTGCCATGCGTCAAGTACGGTAGCATCACTAGAAGTAGGCTTTGGAATTTCTGCATCTATGAACTCCTTCAACCCATTGTCATCCAGCACCGCCTCCATCCTGTCCTTCCATGCAATATAATTCGAGCTGCCCTCAAGGGCATACTCCAATCGAAATCCGTTGAAAGACATCTCAACTTCGACACCAAGAAAACACTGCTACAAATTCGAATTCCACCAGCACAAAACTCAACCGCTTCAATGTTTTGCAATTGCTCCAATGATCAATATCCCTCTGATACCATGTAGAAATTTGAATAACTGATATATTATTCACCGAGATTCTCCTGATCACACACTATTTTAGCTTCATGCATAATACAAAATCTCTTCTACCATTGATCATCACATGTGGAAATAAAATCAATTGCATGCATACATTAAAACCACAAACAATCACACATATGAACACAGTATTTAATGGGAAAGCTTAAAGCTGAAAACCCCAACTATCTGTATATTATATGTCGTGGAGATCATGTAACAATCATAGTACAAAAGCTCCTCACAAGCTCTCATGCACACCCTCAATTGCTACACACTATCAAGCTAGATCTAGCAAAACACATGCTCCAATCTTTTGCCACTTGATAGCCAGCCTCTATTGCGTAATTAATGCTATGGGATGGATTCATTAAATAGATAAACCACCTGGCTTGAACTGCGCAATCCTCATGGGCTACTCCACCTATCTGTGTGTTGCAAATAGCAACAGTATAGTCACAACTGATAGTTAACCTGCTCTTTCACCTATTCTTGCACTGGTCTCCACTGAAACTGTCCATGCACTGAAGTTAATTGATGCATTCTTTAGTTGATTTATGAGTTTATAATTAGTGAATTAATTAATAATTAATTCACACCACTCTCACTAATTGTATCAATTAGTTAAACTGAATACAAATAGCTCAACTATGTTTAGATTAGTTAAACCGAATACAACTCCACTAACTTCCTCAATCAACTCCACCAAACTCTGTCACATGAGTTCTAACTGAAGTATCCATGCAATAGCTCCACTTAACCCTCAGGAATAGCGTAATTCCTTCTGTCAGCTCCTGTGCCACATCTGTGCACTTAACTGAAGTGCTCCAAGAGAATAAGATAATGTTTAGTGTCTAAATATTATTAAGAGCTAATAATATTTGACATATCTATTTTTAGACTGGCAATCTAAAAATAGATTCCGCCTAGTATGTTTAAAAATAGAAGTCCATCTATTTTTTCCGACTTGACCAACCATCCACAAATAGCATCTTGCAACTCATAGAACATGATCCATATGTCTAAAAATAGAGATAGTCTAAAAAATAGACTTTGCTCCAAAAATAGCCTACGGGCCCATTTAGTGAAGGTGACTCCTTTCCACTAAGCTCATCATCTTGTGCAATCTCAATAGAGTTTAAGGTTTCAACTGGGACTCGATAAATTATAAATTCAATTATATGATTTGGATTATCCATCCAGCATGCAATAGATGCTGACGGTTTTCACATCAAAACCTTTGATCGGATGGATATCACAAAAAAAATCTATGTGGAGGTTAGACCCAAAATTGGATGCGATATTTTTATAAGTTCCGAGTTTAATTGTCTTGGAGTTATGTGTTTCATATTAAAGGTTTTAATATGCTTTGGTTACATCACTAAGTCAATTATAGTCGAAATTTATGTTCTTGGTTTGGACTTATGAATCTACCAATTCAATAAAGGTTAGTAGCTTTGGATTATAATGCATTTTGGGTTACGGTAAGTAAACTTGGTGGTTGATGACCAATAATCCAAAGGAAAAACCATGAAGAGGTAAAAACTTTGAATTAAAAGGATTTATTTCGAATTTTGAAAGTTTATATTTAGAACCCACAACAAGCTGCGTCATATGCATCTTGTGGGTAAAAGTGCGAGCGTTGTTTTGCACCATTAGTGGTATTAGAGCCAAAATAAAATTTTATTTTTAAGTTTAAAAATTTAAGTGTGAAGAATGCAATTGAAATTGCAAGAAAGGGATTCTGCGTGCAAATTGAGGAAAAGTATGAAAAGATTGAGATTTTCCTCAAGATAGTGAATTGTGCATCCATAGGAAGTTTGAGAAGTTTTTATACTATATTTACACGGGATTTCATGAGAAAGTGATAAAGCGTGATTTATGATTGGTGAGAGTAGATGCTTAAAAAAGAAATTAAAATTCTATGTAAATTCTAATGCAAAATTGATGTGGATTGAAGTCTTGTTTAGAATTGATTTTTGGGATAACGGTTGAATGTTTGAAAAGAATGCGCATAGTGGAAGCATGGAGACGAAAACTACGAAGCATATTCACGAGAAATGGTGAAGTCCGAGTAAATAAGGAGAAGAACGGTGATGTTGGGAAGATGGTATGCATGAGTTTTTATTTGATGATATTTTATAGATTGAATAGATCAAGGGAGTGCAAAAAGTTGCATGTTTTGCGAGAGACAACAGATCGAGAACATTATTTTAATTACAAAGGTATGAAAGTTTGAAACAAGTTGAATGAATGGAAAAATTTGGCACAAGACTACAATAGATAAAAAGCTTGTGGAATACATTTTAAAAGTTCTTAGAGATTGTAGAAAAACCTTATTCTAGGTGAGGCTTGGTATAGATAAGGACAAAGATTCCTTAAGAGAAGTAAGTGTAGCAACCGGAGAGAGAGAAACGTTTTGCTCAATGCAAGTTCTAGGGGAAAAGGAGGACTTGGAAACCGAGACGAGAGGATAAGTTTGGTGAGAAGATCAACTCAGAAGGAAGTTGATTGGTAGCGAGGAGAAGAAGCTCACAAAAAAGTGAAGATGACTATGGGAAGTCATAGAGAAGTTTCGAAGAAAGCTACAAGATGAAGGAAAAGGGTGCTAAAACAATCTGCAAGAAGCCGGATGAGTCAAGAGGAGATTGAAAGGAGATGGCGCGATATAAGAAAAGAACTTGATGAGTTAACAATGTCGCAGAGGAAAATAAAAAGACAAGGTTGGGTCTTGAGGAAAAATACGGTGAAGTGGTCTATGTTACTGAGAGAAGGTCTATGAGAGAGACAAGTGAAGTGGTTGGTTGAAAAAACTCAAAGAAAGACGAGTTTGAAATGGAAGTTTCCATTTGTGGACCTGACAGGTGAAATTCTAGGTGAAGATGACAATGAGAAAAAATTCCATGGACTATTGGAATAGTCCAAAACAAATTGAAGATATGATGACAAGGGAAACCAATGAAGCTATGAAGCCTTGTATTTTTAAAACTCATAGTTTATATGTTTTTGAAGGATGTGGAGAAGATGATGGACAGTCTGATGAAAGCTGTCACAAATATGAATAAAGCTCTTAAGATTAAATATGATGGAGAATGCCTTTTAGAGGAGGAAGATGCGATTTATTGCAACATAAATAATTCGGAGATGAGTTTCTATTTGGTGAAAGATAGCTAGCTAAAGGCTGTTATGGAGCAAAAGCATAATGAAAATGCCGCGTGATATTCCAAGGAGGTAAACAAATGAATTTTTTTAATGAAATTTATGAAAGAATTTTGCAATGTGATGATACGAAAAAATAGGATAATTCAAGAGGACTAGAAAAAGGTGAAACTAAGAGTGAAGATTGTAAAGAACTGCTTTGGAAAGATCTCCCATGGAAACAGAATGCTTGGAAAGATGGCTCAAAGGAACATGGAAGGAGAAATGAAACTTAAGCGAGATTATAGATGTTCAAATTGAGGACATAGAAGCTCAAAGGAGTGGTGCTACAACAAAATGGAATTGTTGGAGAAGAGCAAGTTTCTTTTGAACTTGAAGATAGAGTAGTGGTGTTTGAATCATCAATTGAGGCAAGCTAAAATTTATGATTTTGAAATTGACAATTTGTGTATATTTGCGAGATAATGTCGTTGTAGAGAGAGAAGTGAGTTTTGAGAAAGCTCATACATAATTGGAGGAACATATTGATTTACGACATAATGCTAAAAATTAAAAACGAGAGGAAGTTTGGCTCAGATGATGATCAAAAGCAAGAAGAAGCGACAAAGGGTGTCAAGTATTAAAATGATATGCTTGAGGAAGTTGAAGTGAATACCATTGAATATTTTCTAATTCATGGAGAAGAATTGGGACAAAAAAGTGATTTGATGACGAGAATCATCAATCAAGACTTTTGGATCTTGTGATTTTTAAAAGCTAAAAATTTGGGGGGTGATTGCTAGGTTTTAAAATTTTTTTTCAGGGTGATAGATCGATTCTTTGGAAAGTCATCATAAATATGAAGGAAGAAAGATAAATGTACACAAAAAAGTCAAGATCATAATTTTATTCGATGAACAATAAGACTATGATATTTGATGAATATTACAAAGGATTTGCGGCGATGGAAGACAATGCTACTACAATCGAGAATTGAAGAGCAATTTATTTTTTGAAAATAAATGTACGGAACAAAAATTGGATATTGCGGATGGTAATATCTTTACGGATATTCGAGAAGTTTGGGAGGCAACAATATCTACATGCGATAATTGGAGCAATCTCAAAAATGATAACAGAGAAGTTGAAGAAAAAGAAGGTAGCAAGAGTTTTTGAAAAAAGGACAACGGGAGAAAAATAATTTGAATGGGAGAAATAGAAAATTTTATGAAGATGATAGGAAATGAACACAAGGAAAGGACACTGACGTGGAGAATTATATGGATAAAAAGTTAGACTGTAACAAAAGTCGAAGGAAAAACCAATGGAGTGTTGCAAAAAAATATGGCAACCAGGGAGAAGCAAGGAATGACAACAAAATATTTAGACAACGGTCAGAGAAGAAAGGAAATCATCGAAGAATAGAGTTTGGAATCTGGAGGTAACAAAGTCGGTGAGACTTGTGACATTTGCATTATTCTGAAAGAAAACAGAAAATCTATAGATAGAGTCTATGAAAATTTTTTTCTACATGAAGTTTGATGCAAGAGCATCACTCTCGAGATGTTATTGATTATTTGGGAGACTTAGGGGAGCCTTATGTTTTAAAGGAGAAGTTGGTTCTCTAAGTGTAATTTTAAATATTTTTGAGTGATTTAAAATAGGATTTAATTAATATTGTGAGCATAATTGTAAATGTTCTCGAATGTTGGAGAACATGCGAGAAATTGGGATTGAGATATTTGAGAAATTATTGTAGATTTTAAATTAAGAATTTGTTGCATAAATTTATGGGATTAGAGAGGATCCTTAGGGATAAAGGAGAGATTTTTTGGAATTAATGAAGACTTAGAAGAATTATGGATTTGTTGATCTAAACTAATTTTTTGTTTGGAATCCATTTGTATATAATTAATAACCTCAAAAGACATAAGCGGAGAGACGGACATACAAGAAGCGAGAAGTAGTAATAGAGGAAGCGGATTGGGAAAAAAGCGAGTGTAGGAAAATGATGAAATCAAGCCACGGAGCTAAAACTACGTAAATTCCATTTTATGAGTAATTGATTTTAGTTGGTTTGAAAATTATGTTACATTATTAATTTGCGTTGGAAACCACTGTGAAAATTTGATACTAGAAATACTAGCATCGTTCTACTCTTTCTAAATTAGAAATTGGATCATATTCTCTATTATACGTTAATTGGAGTCATTAGTTAAATGGGTGATGTGGGATTTAAATCAATACTGAAAGGAATTACGCATTTAAGAACTTGATTACAAATCCGTGTGTTTAAGTACGGGAGCAAGTGCGAGTTCAAATTATTTTGGGTGATTTAAATGTTAAAGCTGGAGGCTGCGTTGTAACCAACAACATTAATAATAAATAAGGAGAGCAGATTAATGCAGAAGGAGAATTATAGTAATTTGATGCTTAATAGAATTTGTCAAAGAAGGGGATTCTGGTTGTTGTGACCGCATGGTGAGTTTTTTGAAATCGAAAGTTGAATGATGCGGTAGAATAGCGGTCCAAATCATATGATTTGGAACCACAATTGAGAGTAACATTCTTTCGTCTCTATGTTTTAATTAGAACAATGAATGGTTGAGAGTTTCGAATAAATTCGAAGGCTTCAACGCTTGCTCTCTTTCATAAGAGGAAATAATTGGTATTGGTTCTAGATTATTCGTTTGGTAATAAGTAGTGTGCTTATAATTTAATTCTGCAACCACCGTGATAATGGAAATAGTCAAATTGTATTGTCTATCAATCGATTGGTGCATTAGAAAAGCGTGCTTTATTTGAAATATTGTCTAATGCGGTAGGATTGAAGTCAACAAGATTTTCGGGTAGTGTGTAGAGAGTTAAGGTTTAATAAGTTAAATGAACTGCTATGACGCTTGGTGATCCGAAACGGTTCTTGCCTTGATTTGCAATCAAATGGTAATCGTACGAGATTAAGTTGCGAGGGGAGTTTAAGGTTTCAACTCGGACTGGATAAATTATGAATTCAATTATATGATTTGAATTATCCATCCGACATTCAATAGATACGATGGTTTTCACATCAAAACCTTTGATCGGATGGATATCACAATAAAATTTGCGTGGAGGTTGGACCCAAAATTGGATGCGATATTTTTATAAATTGCGAGTTTAATTGCCTTGGAGTTTTTTGTTTCATATTAAAGGTTTTAATATGCTTTGGTTCTATCACTAAGTCAATTATAGTCGAAATTTATGTTCTTGGTTTTGGAATTATGACTATACCATTTTAGTAGGGGTTAATAGTCTGGTATTATAATGCATTTTTAGGGGGATATTACATTTACCCACCCAAAGGGAAGTTTCAACAATACCTACTTGAGATAATGCATTTTTTCAGTAGTATGTGATACTGAAATGAGCTTGCAGACCCTTCGATCACTTGAATATGGAGATCTGGCATCTAAATCCCAAAAGGAGAGCAAAAAAAATCAAACTAGGTGAGGTAAACAGACACTCCCACACTTAGTATGGCTGAAAAACACCCAAGAATGGGAGTCACATAGCAACAATCATGTAGGAAAATAATGCGATTTTTGAGAGAAACATCGAGGAGACCAATAAGAAGGCTCAAAATTCATATTTACAACAATATATCAGATCCATAATGATTCCCATACAATGTATGACGGAATGTAGAAGACAAGAATAGAAGAAATTTCTCAAAAGAGAAGCTGCAACACATGTATTGGGCTGAAAAAATGGCTTGACAACATTGTTTTTAAGAGCTATGGTAGATGTATATTACTCTCCGGATCTAGAGTAGATATGTGTACAAAATATCGGATCTATTTAGGATATGTACACTAGAAGAGCTCCTTTACAAAATTCCCCTTGGGGGTTTTGATCAAAACATGAAACATAGAGTAGATACGAGATCTAAAGTTGCAGTCTACGGTAGTATTCAGAAATTTTTGAAGATGAATACAATACAAGAAGATCATATTTGAATATAACATGGACCACCATAGTGAAGGTAAGTACCCCAACACCGAAAGATATCTCCTCCAAATGTGTGTCAAAACACTCGCAACTTCCTTCTTGCAAAATAACACGATCGCGGAAGGAAATGCTGTCACGTAGGCTCTAACAATGGATTGGCCTGATTGCAAGATTTGAAAATGCGGTGCAAAGGTCTAGAACTCTCTTTGCCAATGGGATAGAAGACTTTCCCCGGTGAAAAGAGGCCCTAGAATGGCCTAGATATGAACGAGATATAGCCTCCTCCTGCTACAACTTACAAGGACAACCAAACCCTCAATAGGATCTGTGTTGTAGTTGGAAGATGAGCTTGGAAAAAATTACTGATAGTGGATGAGATTAGCAAAGACTCTTCCAAGAGCTACTCAATGGAAGAGGTGGGATTCCCAAATAGGAACACCCTAGTGCTAAACAACACTATCCTCAGCTAAACAACGATAGAATGATATATGTCTAAATAGACAATATATTCATAAATATACTCGATCAACAACCTTCTTCTCATTGTCCTCCTCTTCCTTTTATAGGATTAAAGTCTTGTCAAACCCTAAACCATCTCAATGATTTAGCTCCATTCACATGAGAAGCCTCCAACTAAAAGCTGCTCTGTGCATCTAGGAGATTCATTGTATCTAGACAACCCCATTTGATTTGGTCCCTGGTTGACTTGGTCAAGTGCTCTGGTCTCTTTCACACCTAAGCGTGCTTATGTAAATAGCCCATATTTAGCTATGTTCACATGTGGCATTGATTTATTTTTGCTGATTAGGATTTTTATTGATCCTCTACAATTTTATTCATGAAACAGAAAAATTGAAACAAAATTGTATATTCCCATTAGCTTGGGCTACTTGGGAATATTACAATCCTCCCCTCCAAAATGTTGCTTTTCCTCAAGAAAACTGATAGGGTGAGTGCTGCAACAATTCTCCTTCTCCATTGGTGACATGCATCAAATATCAAGCTCTCCTCACAAGCTAGCTGTCTCACCAATCCAAGCCTCCATGAATTGTTCCTCCAAAGTCATCATGAGATGTACAAAATCCATCCCACAAGGAGTCAATAACTCAACAAAAACAAACATGATTGAACCAATACTCTCTCTAAAAACATGTAACATGAGGTACATAGAGAGTTCCCATCCCATATGGTACATACAAACATCCCATCCTCCCTCCATACAGTCCCATAAAATGTACAACTATATCATACAAGTATGGAAGCATCGTGTACATATACACAAACTAGAAATTTGAGAATGAGGAGGTGGGTCATAGTCCCACATATGGTACAGTAGCGTAGTAAATCTCATGCATGCATCAAATCCGGATATGGTAAGTGGTTTTTCCCCACCACTTACTTGTTGCACAAGTTATCTCACCATGGCTGAAAATGTGAGATATGTTTGGTGCCCTTTTGGGAAGCACCCATCATGAAAGAGAATCTCCCTTTGCACAACAAGGGAGCGGCCAAATTCAGAAATTTTAGTGGCGAGATGTTTGCCATGAGATTTACATGATACAACACTCCTCTTTGGAGTCATGGCCTACATAAAAAATGGTGAAAGAATATGTCAAATCGAGAAAATGAAACTTGCATTACATGATCAGATTTTTCACCAACAATCTCTCTCTATACATGGAATTGTGCATATGTTTTTCTCCCCTTTCAAGAGAAGGAAGAAATGGCTGAAATGACTCTTGCATAGAGTCCCTTGGCTACTCCCTACTCCACATAGTTGTTGCATTCTATAAAAATACATGATGTAGCTCTCCTCTAAAGCCTTCCCAGTCAAAGCATCTCATGATAGTGTTGTAGATCTTCATAGAATATGTAGAGCTGAAACAAAACTCTTTGTATGACCCTTTGTATCATCCTCTCCTTGAGCTTGGAGGCTCTAGGTAAGAATATCCTATCATGATGATAGATGACTCCCTCATGGACTAGATAGCCCTCTTCATGCAACTGGTCATCGAAGCATCATACAAGTGTGAATATCTTTGGAATAATCCACCAACATGTGGGATTTCCAATATAGATCTACACTCCCCAACAATGAAAACAACTTGATGATGCATCCATAGGAATTCCTGCCATGTTTATGATCTCCTCTTTGACATCTCTTATGCCAAGGTATAAGTAGGAAGGATATGCCTTCCCTTCTTCTCCTCCAACAACGCGAGAATCGAAATGAAGGTGGGTGATGATGATGAGAGAAAGAAAATATCCCTCCTTCTTGTGCTTTCCCAAGCCTTGTAGCGAGCATGTAGTTGTGTCTTATAATGCTCCCATACCCTCCTGGGATCTGATTTTGGAGCATCAAGTAGTGAGATATCTCTCCCAAAAACTGAATCAGGTGGCCTCCCAGGTGGTTTTCCACTAGATAAGAGTGTCCCTTGCAGAAATCTCATGAACATAATAGAAGGGACAATGAGGTCCTTGCTTCCACTGCGCAAATCCATCTCTTTTTTTTGTATGGAATTGTTGTGTGAGGGATAAGTATTCATGCCTTTGATCATTTGAGGTGAACCACTCTTCTTGTCCACCCATTCCATTTGTAAATCCCCCCAATCAGTGGTGACTTTTCCCAATGTTATCAACCATTGAACACCCAAAATAACATTGGTGTCTGGTATGTCAACTACAAAGAAAGTGATCCACCAGAAGTGTAGGATCCCATGGTGGCTGAAAGTCATGGAAAATAATGCATGCATTGCATTATTCTATCACAGGGACCAAAAGCAGAGAATCCCTCAAAAGTAACGATGGGTATTTCCCTCTTTTGCACAAGATGGGCATCGATGAAATTGTGGGT
Source organism: Pinus albicaulis (assembly GCA_034641835.2). Taxonomy (NCBI): domain Eukaryota; kingdom Viridiplantae; phylum Streptophyta; class Pinopsida; order Pinales; family Pinaceae; genus Pinus; species Pinus albicaulis. The sequence continues at coordinate 70,063 of JAXQQM020075644.1, read as the reverse complement.
AGCCCCGGTGTCAATCAATACTGGAAACCCTCGATTCATGATTGAGCCTTGAACTCTTAAGTTCAAGTACTTAGGTACTCCCCCTCAAATATGCGAGAGTTGCTCCAATAGGAGAAAATGTCTCCATTCCCATCTCTGATGGTGTTGGATCTCCTTCAACATTGTCAGCGCTATGACCCCTCCTTGGCTCATCATCCTCATCTTCTTCAAAATATGAGAAGACCTCTATATAATGTGATTTACCAGAAAGCAAATATATGTCCAGGTACCCATGGTTTTTTGCAAGTGAAGCAAAGCTTCCTCTTTCTTAGATCTCTCAGGGACTTCATCATCGAGAGGCTTCTTCTATGAGCTCTCCTTTGAAGGAGCATCTTTCTCTTCCTTTACTTTAGAAACAAAAAGAGGGCTTTTACTGAAAATTTTCCTTTGCTTTTGGCAAAGGAATCTTGAAGGTCTCTAGTCCCTCTCAATGGCATCATGCAAGGTAGTGGGCTTGATAGATTTAACTTGACCCACGCATAGGTTCATCTTGACCATATGCACACTCCTTGCTCGTGACAACTAGAGAACCATAACGAGATAATGTCAAAAATTCGGAGATATAAGACTGCGTATTACCTAGTTGCTTCAACTTTGCAAGGCTCATGAAAGGTGCTTTTGGATCCCTTTCTGTCAAAACCTCTCCACCATTATTCTAGTAAACTTGAGAATAGGCAGGTCACATTGGCTTGACCCAATGTAGACAACCCATGTAACCACCGAGTTGTGTGCTTCACCTTTCAAAGTGTAGCGTTGCAATATTGATAGCTTCTATCTCGAGGGGACCTTGTTCAGGCGAGAAAGTAGATATCCAATTTTTCTACCCATGCTTTGGCAGAACTAGTGGATGACCCATAAAACTTGGGTAAAAATAATGCGCCCATAGAGTGATGTTGATCATGATTATGAGTGAATCCGACCATCTCTATGTTGATGCTTGGTCTCCTCTTGTCCTTGAGGTGACAAAACTCTTGAAAAAATCAAGTGGTCCTTGAATTTCTGATTACTGAGACTCATATTCTTCAAATTAGTCTTCAAGGGATGCTTTCTCATGAGGCTCTTCATTCTCCTCGGCCAAAAAAGTAGGCATGGTAGAGCATTGTGGAGCTTGTGGGCTAGTTCCTTTGGTTGATCATTATATTGGTGAGGCATGCGGAGAAGCTTTCCCCAGGATGAAATATCCTAGGAGATTCCTTGATCTGTCCAATCTCATCTCTTTGATCTCTCTAGCAAAATCTTGCATGGCTTTCGGAGAAGGGTTTTTGCAAACTCCTTCCCCATCTTCATCACTTCCAGATTCGAGTGCTTTTCCCCTTGTATTTATCATCATTGGTGTAATCAAAATTCTTCTGTCTTCTTCTTAGGGTACCTCTTATCTCTGTTGGTGAGAGGTTCATCTTCTTCTAAAGACATATTGGCTCTTCAAGAAATAAAATCACGAAGCTGTGCTAAGATGATTGCTCCGATACCACTGTAATATCCCCCCAAAGGGAAGATTCAACAATACCTGCTACGAATAATGCATTTTTAGAAGTATGTGCACTAAAATGAGTTTGTAGCCCTTAGATCCCTTATATCTGGATATCTAGCATCTAAATCCAAAAGGAGAAAAAAAATCAAAATAGGTGAGGTAAATAGACCTCCCACACCTAGTATGGCAGAAAAAACACCCAAAAAATGGGAGTCTGAGCAATATGCAACAATACTACGGAAAAATAATGTAGTTTTTGAGAGAAAACAAATAAGAAACAAATAATAAGGCTCAAAATTTATATGTACAGCAATATATCAGATCCATAATGAGGCCCATACAATGTATGACGGAGAATGTAGAAAACAAGAATAGGAAGAAATTCCTCAAAAGAGGGAGTTGCAACACATGTATTGTATGAAAAATAGCTTGACGGTGTTATTTTTAAGAGATGCAGTAGTTGTATATTACACTCATATCTAGAGTAGTATCTATGTACAAAATATCAGATCTATTTTCAGATATGTACACTAGAAGAGCTCCTTTACAAATTCCCATTGGGGGTTTTGATCAAAACATGAAACACGGGAGAGTAGATGCGAGATCTAAAGTTGCGGATATGTAATAGTATTTAGAAATTTCTGGAGATGAATACAATAGAAGCAGAATCAGATCTGAACATAACATGGATCAGAAGTCTAATCCATGGATCACCATAGTGAATGGAAGAACAACAACACTAGAGATCTCTCCTCCAAATGTGTGTCAAAACACCACTGCAACTTCCTTCTTGAAAATAATGTAGTCACGGAAGGAAAAATGTATCGTAGGCTCTAACACTAGATTGGCTGATGCCAAGATCTGAAAATGCAGCTCCAAAGGTCCATAATCTCTCTTTCCAATGGGATAGAAGACTTTCCCGGGGGAAAAGAGGCCCTAGAATGGCCTAGATCTAAACGGATCTAGTCTCCACTTCATTACTGAGGAACAACCAAACCCTCAAAAAGATGCATTGTAGTTGGAAGATGAGCTTGGCCAAATTCCTTATAGTGGATGAGATCAAACAAGAATATTCCAAGATCTACTCAATGGAAGAGGTGGGATTCTTGAGCAGGGAGACACCCTAGTGCTAAACAACACTATCCTCGGCTAAAACAACATAGAATGATATATGTCTAAAAAAACAATATATTCGAGAAATATACTCAATCAAAAACATTCTTTTGTAATCCTCCTCCTTCCTTTTATAGGATGAAAGACTTGTCAAAACTTAAACCATCTCAATGATTTAGCTCCATTCAAATGAGAAGCCTCCAACTAAAGCGCTACTTGTGCATCTAGGATATTCATTTTGTATCTGAACAGCGTTGTTGATTTGAGTCTGGTTGACTTGGTCAAGTGCTCCAATCTCTTTCACACCTAAGTGTGCTTATATAAATAGCCAGATTTAGCTATGTTCGCATGTGGCATTGATATATTTTGCTGATTAGGAGTTTTATTGATCCTCCTTTACAATTTATTCATGAAAACAGAAAATTGAAACAAAATTGTATATTCCCATTAGCTTTGGCTAATTGGGAATATTACAGTAAGGTGCAACATTGTTGCACCACCCTAAGTGGAGAAAATATTGATCCCAGAAATCAAACAATCAAAATTTGTTTATGTTTTGGTCATCAAGTAACACTAGAAAATCGTACATCAAAAGACGAAATCAATTAATGTCAAGCCCAAAGGATTTACGGGGACAGAATACATTATGGTATCAAGAAGTATTTAAAATCTCTAAGGTTTTGAGAAAATCATATTTGAACTAGTCATAAATGCACATATGCACGCTTTTTTCCTTCGAGAAGAGTGCCTGATGCACCTTTTTGCCCGATAAGCGCGCATTCTCGAAATGGGAAAAATTCACTTTTCGGGACCACAAAAAGCAAAGGACAATTACTCCTTGTATGTGAAATCCACTAAGGACAGCCACCAGCGCCTCCTTAGACATTATGTGAGCACACAGAAAAATATTTGAGCACACAATGGAATCACACCTCTCCTTTGGGTCACCATCCATCATGTACCAAGGAAGGGAAGGAGGATTTGAAGCTCACCTATATAAACCCACCAAGAGATGAACAAAATGGCGATCACGAGGTTATGCTAGTCAAATTTGCCCAAGCAAAACTAACATTGTGTGTGACACTGGAGAGTCAAAGCTAAAAGAGGACTCGATAGTTGGCCACCCAACATCTTAGTCCATAGCAGAGAAGGTGAGACTACTCAGCAGGTAGAGCTTGGAAGGAAACATCCTTGCATCGGGAGTTAGAGACATTTCCTAGGTGCCCTTTGGAAAGTGGGTAAAATTTCTTCTCCATTTTGAGGTAATAAGAAGAGGCCATTGAGCCATTGTTTGCATTATTATTGTTTGGAACTCTCTATATGGCTTCGTATATTTGTGTTTTAGTTTTAGTTTAACCGTGAAGCATACTTGATACTTATTTCCATTAAGTTTTATGCTTTTGAGCTCCCCCACTTTCTTCCCTATTACCAATAGTTTAGAGAGTAGACCACACTCTCTAAGCTCTGCGATTTCGTACACTCGTGCGACTAATCCACAACAATAGATTGGTGACTCCCACGGGCGCAAGTGCGTGCGGTATCGAGTGGGGCTCAGCCCGCGCGCGCGATACTCGGTGCTGATTAGGCAAGCCAAAGCCCAAGACTTGAATGCTCACGTGGGACGATGGTTCTTAGAGGCAAAACTAGGGCGATCCTTTACCCATATAGGTGATGGTGTAGCAAGCGCCAAAACCCTCTACCCCTACCTTGGTTGATTCTCTTTTGCTCTTGTCCGAGGGCATCGCCCAACTCTACGGGACATTGTGCCAGCACTCGCAAGAAATCCTCTCAAGGCCTAGTTAATTTTGAATGTGTGAGGACGTATTAAGTCCCTTTAGGATCTTGAGTATCATGCGCAAATAAACAAAACCATGATTGATCACAGTTAAGTTAAAGGAAAATTAATTTCATTTTAACTTTGTTTTATGTAAGTGGCCATAAAGTTTTGTCGTGATCACAGACTCAATCCCATGAAGTTTTTCAAAACCTGCTTAGTAGACACTCGAAATGGTTCCAATGGAACCTCGTCGGTCTGAGGTGTCTTTTGGACCTCCCCCATTCTTGGGAGGGGTTCCAGGGTCTTTCGTCGTTTAGGTGTCAAAGACGGAACATTTCCATAGTGGTTGGTTCCTCATTTCTTGGAGCAACGTTTATTTGGGGAACCTAATCGATCTCCCAACACCACACGCACCCCAATCCACCCTCATCCCCTACGGGCGCAGGAGCACATCCCATACGGAAGCCAACTCATTCACAACGAGGTATGTCAGCGGACCAACCCTCATTCTCAACAGAACTTCGTGTCTTCACATGTTGCCATGGTGTCAACCTCCAGATAGCTTATGTAGTGGTGGTGAATCACCGAGTTTGCGCAAGCTCACCAATAACCCCATCGCACAAGACCCCGCAATTGGCTCTCCCATGCCCACGAAAGCTCGCCCTTCGGACATGCAAAGTGTGAAGGAAAGCAAGCGGCAAAGACCCAGAAATCATATAATGACATCACCGTGGTGCTATTCGAATAGCATCATTGATGATACTATTTAGTTTAGAGGCTATTTCACGCGCACTCTTACGGTAGTGGTCGCCGGAAAATGGTGTGTGGAGACCTCTTCTCGCTCTACATGGAATCTTTAGAGCCCTCAATGCCATGTTCCTCATATAATTTTAGTTGCCCATGTACACGATTCGGGAATGGAGTTACCGACTCATTTCGGACAATCCCCCTCTACCCATATTTCGAGCATCTCGATGAGTGGAGGCGTGTTGCGATTTATGCAAAAGCACAACCGCGATGACCAGGAGTCCCTTTATATTTATTCTTGAAAAATCTCGACATCAGAGTTTCCAAAGGATGTGGTGCAACGTAACCACACATCCAAAGAGGACATAGTCGATAAATCCAAACAACTTGAGGCGATCTACACATAATCGGGATACATATACAATATCGCCCAATGCCCAGGCGCACAATGATATTATCAAGAATTTCTAGGTGCATCTAAATCCGTAGAAGGACTTATTGGTTCAATGACCTAAGGGTACCTAGGCAACACAATCAAAAACTCAGTTGCACATCATGAGTGCTACCCGGTAACACTAAAGCTGGTTTTCAAAAATCGTCATATGCAGACAACAAAATTTGACTCATGGGGACACAGGCGTATCACCAAGGAGGACCTTATCCTCCGGTTGAGGGACCTAGTACGCATGAAGAAAAAAAGCAGACAGAAGAACTCGATGGCGGGGTGCAAACATGGGACAACAATATGCTCACGTCCCAAGCACATAACCCACCTACAAAACAATGCACGAGTGAAATTTGTGTAGCCATCCACTAAAATCAACCACACCAAGTATGATCGAGAATTATCCTCCTAACGTGGTTAAGAAAAAGGTAAAAAACAAACTCAAAGGGAACTGGACAGGGGCGGCATCCCAGCGGGCGCCCATCGCGATCCCGCCGAAGTAACTCCCAGCCGAGATCCAAAACCAGGGGCAAAAAATGCCCAAAACCAAGGCAAAAAAGGCACACCTCGTAAGAACAAACGCAGGTTCTTGTTCAATATGTGGTGGTGAGTACGAGCATGTATACTAACCCACCGTCTCAAACTCCCCGAACTTAAAAATCTTGGCATTAACGAGGACAAGGAGGATCTTTCCCGAGAAAAAACCACGGTTACGCAAGAACCCTTCCCCCATCGAGGGACGGCAGCACTCAAATGCAAAACCATAACAATTAAGAAAAACAACCATGAAATTTACATGGGCGGGGAAGAAATGTTTTTCAAACTTTGAATCAGCAGCTACGACACCCCACCATACACCGAGTACATTAGGGGCTAGTAGAAGTGCATAGGCGAGCCTTTAACCATTCCAAATATTCCTTTGGAACCATGCCACAAAAATGGTAAAAGAGCCACAGCAGCGAGCAGTAACTACTCCAAAATGTTCCAATACAACATCATGGATGATTTAGTTCAATCACCTCACTATATGTCCGCATGGAAATCACTGAGTCATGCCTGATGCAATGGAAAGCCCTACTTTCCACATGTAGGCACTCCGTCGACCACGCTGAACACATGACAGCTGGTGGCTTGCAGACACCACTAGAATTCCCTCTCTGTATTCGCTCTAGATAGTGCAGCGGTATAGAATATCACCATTCACCGATTTGTCATTGATGAGGGTGCATCCACATGCATCATGTCAAAGAATGTACGGCGGAAGTTAGGAGCCCCCAGACTCAAACAGCGTATCGCTCATAGCTATGGCAGGTACGTCCCTCAACCGCGTCTTTGTTACCAAAATGTGTCGATCCGATTAGCGGAAATATGGTCCACATAGACATCAAAGTCTTGGGCGCTCACTTGGATTACAATATACTCCTTGGGTGGAGTTACATGTACGCCATGCCGCCGCATAACATCCTCCATTTTCTCGCATCGAGATGTTCCCCCATGAGGATATAATCATCACGGTAGACCGGTTGACACACAGGGAAAAGCATCCCTTGACCAACACGGATGTAATTCTACCCTATGTATACAGACCCATAGATGGTCTTCACGGTGTCAGAGAATATGGCCACCAGCAACTCAAACTCAGCTCGTCCATCCTAGGGTCATTCCTAGGATATCCCTCCCATTATCCCGAGGTATCGCCCGATGCCATGGGGCCCGGTATGCACGGTTTCACATCGAGCATCGGTATTGGGACATGGATTCGATTAATAGCAAGCAGGCATCAACTACCGCAGCCTCCCTGATGCTGGTTGCCTCCGATCTCCTTTCCTCTACCCACCTCTGGCTTCACCTCTGACAGGTCTTGGAAACACCGGTACTACCCGATATATCATTGGCATTCCTAGTGTGGTATCTTTTTCCTCCAAGAAACAAGTAGCTACCAACGTTCTTGCATTTGGGTTAAATCGATTCGCGAGGAGCCCCAACCTACCCAAGGATCGCCCGAAAGACCGCCCTGTAGAGAAATTCCCATTGGCAAACGTGACCACAACCAAGAAAATCACCAAGAAAGGAAAGAAAGTGGTGACCCCCACCATGCAAAGGAGTCATTAGCCTATGCTATATGTGATGTCATAGTAGAAACCCTACATATGCCCGGAGTTGGAAAAATTAAAACCACTCCTCAAGCGCAAGACAGAGAACTCAGAACAACGTTCCCATAAAAAGGAACTTGCCACCAAAAGTACGAGCAAACCATCACTGGTACCAATCACACCATGCTACCACGACACTGTCGACTTTCTATACCCACCATTTTCTAGAAAATACCATGATATAGGGATGCCTACATGCGCTAGAGCGATCCTATCAAGAGGATCCCCTCCCATTCAATCTGTCGGAGAAGAACCTCATGTCGTCCTATACATGGGGAGAGCGACACTCACCAGAAAAGGGACAACCATTTGTCCCTCCTCGACCACCATACACCAACCAGAGGGATAGAGAACTTGGTTGCCTGCATCCTCTTGAGTTATCGAGCGCGTTGATTACTGCGGACGGTTTGATCGAGTATTTGACCCAAGGTCACCTGGGCAACGGTAATATATATTTGGGGAGTTACTAGGCACGTTGTCTGCTACGGACGATTCGATACAAGTCTTTTACCTGGGATAACCTAGGCGGTAGTAGCACCCATAATGCTTAAACGAGTTGACCTAGGTAGGTAGAGTTTTTGCAGATGGCTCGACGTGGGTCTTTGACCCAGAATCACCTAGGCGTAGTAGTACCATGCACATCGGTTTGCGAATGGCTTGATCGGGTAATTTTCCCAATGTCACCTGGGCAGTGACGGCACCATGCACGTCGATTGACGCGAAGGTTCGATTGGGTCTTTGGCCCCAAGGACACCTAGGCGGTAGTAATGCAATACCATGGATACTCATACGATTCTACTTAGAACGTATCTGGCAGCTAGCTATCATGAAAGTCACCTTTGGCACTCATATACCAACTAGGGACAAGGGAACCGATATCCCCCATTCCCCTGCAGATGGACCAATGGTACAACGTAATGTGTCATTCAATATAGTGCAACCCTTCCTAGAGCTTGTCAAGAACCATACAACTAGGATAATTATGAAAATCCTCCAAATGCGCAAAAAGAAGCCGAGGAACAAACAAAAGGAGATCCTCAACGAGAGCGGTAGCGACAACGACCCCCCTTGATCTCGGTTTGAGGCAATCCCAACGAAATCAAAAACTAGGAGCCAAGCAACAACTCCCAAGGGAAAAGCTCGGAGACGAGATTATTTAATCACTGAGACCGAAAGAAACACTATGATCAACACTCCATAACAAACGAGAGGCGATGCCACACATTCCCACTCTTTCGAAAAAAGTAAAATTTTCAGCACCGAAGGATGTCACCCTCCCATCTTCCTTCCAAAAATTCATGTTTTTCAATAGTATTGGATGAAAAAGAATATGCTTTCACTTGAGGTAGTTGTTTTTGTAGGAACAACCATAAGCCATTCACAACACCATTCCGGAAAGTTCCGGGAGTAGGTATCATTCTAACCTCGACGCAGTAGAGTCCCGGTGAACTTTGCATATCCTAACATCATTTCTCCATTAGAAATAAACCATGGGGTCCTCATACCTGATCATGTTTATCATCACCTCACCTTGCATATGATAAACGCGCGCGATGGTCGGTGAGAGCCTCCCCTCCATGGCGATCGTCATCCAAAGTAGACCATACATCACCCCACAAGTGACGCCATGGCCATACCATTTTGAGTACGGGAAGCACCTCGTGCCCATCCACATATCATGCATAAGGTTAAGTTCACCATTCAAACTAAACCCCATTCCCAGGACGATCGGAGTTGTACAAGCGATTGAAAAGCGCACCTCCATGCACCACATTTGGCCACGCCATACCTCCATTAGCATAATCCCATTTGCGACATCTTCTAGCTTCATCAACCCCACACATGAGACCAACCAATGGGACCCCCTACCCTTAGCAAAACACCATACTCACACCTTCGGTGAGTGAACCTCTTTCATGTTTTGGGGTACTTGTCTCTATGTTTTATACAAAACAAACCCCATTATTTTATTATTTTGGTAAGTGTACAAAGACCGCAAATGATGCCCTTCGCCACTTCCCCCCTCATATTTCACCTTTTCTCCCATGGCAACAGTCCCCCATCTACCTTGGTTGAATTATTTCACTCCCCATGCACGTAACATTACGAAAAATCATAGCAGTTCACACCCGCCTCGAAATCCCATCGACTCCGAGGGATTTTTCCTTTAGAAATACCTATGAGCTGTCGCGAAAGTTGCTCAAGTATACTTTGACCTCGGGCCCTTTGAATCCCCATCATCCATTTTCAGCCACCTCTCACCAACATGCCTATGTTAAACCCATCATATCTCGATCCCCAACCCCTCAAGTCGGTGACTCATGGTTCGATTAAGGCTTCCTTTTTGTCGACCTCAACATCTCTTTTCCAAAAAGGAAGCGGTACCTTGGATGACCCCTCCCCATGCGAAAGGGGTATCCTCGGGGTGGCAACTGTGGGGAGACATCATTGTCCACGAGATGTCATGCCCGATCCTCTTGACATTTGACTATAGCAAAAATCTTTCATGTCACGATGGTATCGTACCTTACAACCATTGCACTTTGATCGAAGATACTGTCGAGGACCGTGCCTTCATAAGCGTCTACGACAACAATGCTTACACGGGAAGGTCCCTAGCCAATACATATGTGTACATGGCATAATGATATGCCATACTAGGATTATGCATATGGGTACCACATTCCACCTATCGTCAAAGAAAAAAGTGCCCACGAGGGCATCGGCGGATCATCGTCAACAACCACCCGGCATCACTACCATAGTAGTGTCATAGACACACACATGTCATCTATCAATTTTTGTTTAACTAGCCATAGCATCACGAGCATGGGACGTTCACCTCATTGAAATTTTGTAAATATGTTGTATATTTTTGTACGCTTGTAGGGTGTCCCTTAGGACATGGTTATCTGGAAAAATGGTGCAAGGTGTTGTCAATTCCAAAATACACGTGGACCTCTCTCCCTCTCTCTTTCTCTGCGTACGATACAAAAAAGAAACTATAATGTATTTCAGCTGTACAGTTCTTCCTAGACATCACATTGAGGGCAGCGCAACAACTGGAGAAATCGTATGTAGGAGAACGACATCGGTGTGTGAAGCCCAAGGATTTACAGGACATGAATACATTATGGAATCAAGAAGTATTTAAAATCTATAAGGTTTTGAGAAAATTAGATTTGAACTAGTCATAAATGCTCAAATGCATGCTTTTTCCTTCAAGAAGAGCACCTTCTGCACGCCTTTTTTCCCGATAAGTGCACATTCCTGGAAATGGAAAAAAGTCACTTTCTGGGAGCACAACAAGCAAAGGACAGTTACTCCTTATGTGAAAGCTGCCTAAGGATAGCCAATAGCGCCTCCTTAGACATTATGTGATCACATAAAAGAATATTTGAGCACACAATGGAATCTCACCTCTCCCTTGGGTCACCATCCATCATGTACCAAGGGAGGGAAGGAGGATTTGAAGCTCACCTATATAAACCCACCAAGAGATGAAAAAATGGTGGTCACAAGGTTATGTTGGCCAAAGTTTCCCAAGCAACACTAACATTGTGTGTGACCCGGAGCCAGAGCTAAAGTGGACTCGATAATTAGCCACCCAACATCTTAGCCCACCACAGCAGAGAGAGAGAGTGAGACTGCATCAGAGGTAGAGCTTGGAAGGAAACATCCTTGCAAAAAGACCTAGAGCCATTGCCTAGATGCCCTTTGGCAAGTGGGTAAAATTTCTTCTCCATTTCGAACATTTAATAAGAAGAGGCCATCGAGCCATCGTTTGCATTATTATTGTTTGGAACTCTCTATATAGCTTCTGTATATTTATGTTTTCTTAGTTTTAGTTTAACCAGAGCATACTTCAGCATACTATTTCCATTAAGTTTTATGCTTTTGAGCTCCCACACTTTCTTCCTGTTACCAATAGTTTAGAGAGTAGACCACACTCTCTAAGCTTGTGCGATTTCATACACCTGTGCGACTAATCCACAACAATAGTCACTCAAAAAAATATTGTAGCCATTGAGTCTCTCATATCACATAGTCAACCATCTAAAATATACTTTGGGCCTAACGGCAAATTTCTTCCACTTGGTTTGATTGCAATTGAAGAAATACCACAAGACAAGACACGTTTAACTCCAACTCATTTTCGGTAGGAGCTTTACTTGTACGAATATTTTCCTCAATCACCTTCCTCTGCCTTTGTTGATCCTGTTTCACTTTGAGATCCTATAGATTCTATAGGGTATACATTGGGTCATTTTACCATGGCTGAGATAACATCCCAGATTGAACCATCTATTTCAGCTACGATAACATCTACTATTTCTTCATCTTCGATGTTTTGTCCATTGACTTCACCCATGTCATCATCTGGAATCCTATTTGGTTCCTTCCTTATGAGTACTGAAAAACTTGATCCTTTATTCACATCTTTAGAGTGATATCAAGCTGGTCCCAACATTTATTCCCCTTGGTGGCCAGTGATTTCATGTAATGTTCCAAAATTTTAGCCTCAAAGCTAAATGGAACATTAGAGTTGGCAGGAGCTCTAGTCGGTGAATAAATGGGTAGAAAAGCCCATAAGTCTCCTAAGTAGCATAAAAACACTCCAAGTGTGAAAGGAGACACTCTTTCTAGCTTAATAAAACACCTCCATGTATGAACAGGGATAAAACCAAGCTGCTTTGACTAAGTCAACATCGCAGTCTTAGAGGAGGAGGAATCCAATGAGGAGTAACGCAGTTTTGGAGGGAGATGTATCTTTGGATAGATATGAACTAATTGAGTGGGGCCAAGGGAAAGAAAACTCATTTTTTATATAAGGAAGAGGATGGAAGCATTATTCATCATGTTTTAGCTTATTATTCTTGTTTTCTAAGACTTGTTGCTGCTTTGCTGCTTAGCAGAGTTGTAGTGCTGTTTAGCACTAGGTGTTCCTGAGCAGGAATCCCACCTCTTCCTTTTGAGGAGCCTCATTTAGAGAGTTTTAATTCATCATTCCACATCATGTTTTCAGGCCAAGCTTCAGCCATCTTCATCAGTGCATTTTTTTCCAGATATTGTTCAGTGTTGCTGGGTGCAGCAGTGGAAGGGATTGGAATCCCGGTTCCTGAGCTAGTTTCTCACTGGAGGAAGGTTTCCTTAGGTTTCCTTCACTTGAGGGACCTATTTGGAGAGCTCCAAAGCTTATTTAAGATCTATGGTATCAGACCACACATTTCCCATACATTCCCAGCACTGTTTCTGCTAGTGAATATGTTATTTTGGAGACAGTGTTCATTGCATGGTTTGGTGGCTCCATTGCTGAGTTTCCTTGTGATTTAGAGTTTCATCCTTTCATGGGAGGAAGCCCTTGAGGGATATACATCATATCAGACATATTTTCATCCTTTTACACTCATGTGCTTCAGTGTTGTAGTGGTGATTCGGTAAATTACTGAATATCACAATTTGTATGCAGAGCGTTTGACAAGAAACCCTTGCCGGGTTATATTGTGTTTTGTATAAGGAGACTAGATCTCAATTTATGAGCATTATTTTATAATATATGAGTAGATATATTTGTCTTATTATTTTTTGAGTTAATACCCTCATAATACTGTGTAGTCACTTTATGCAGCAACTCCGGTAAAATGTAGTTTTGGGGTTTTTAGTCATTTTCAGCTACACTAGTGTGGGAGGTCTGTTTAACCCACATAGTTTCATTTATTTCCAATATCCTCTTGTATTTAGATTATATATGAATGTATCTATGGGATCCAAGTAATACTTTTATTGTTTTCTTGCATATGCTGCTAGAAGTGTGTTTTTACTGCATGATTCATGAGATGTTCCACATTTGGAATATTACAGTGGTATCAGAGCATGATCTCTAGTTCAGCCTCTGAGATCTAGCTATCAGAGGAAGGAGAGATGGAAAGAAGCCAAAAATATTTATTATGTGAAAGGAAAAAGGAATACAAGCTCACAAAGCTTCTTCCAAAATCTATGCAAATATTTCAAGGAGAGCTAAAGAAAATGAGATTGGAGATGGGATCTCCAAAGGAGGTTGAATCTAGAGCTGAATCTAGATTTGCACATGGTGACTGTGAGAATGCAGCTACACACCATGATCACAGTGTAGTCAAGTGCCGAGGTCTATCTTGAGATGGATGGGAGGAGGAAAAATGCCTAAGAGGAGAACTCTTAGTGATTTTTTGCAGGAGTATGAATCTCAAACTAAAAGGTTTAGAGATCATACTGATTTCCAAGAGTTTTGCAAGATCCAGGTGGAGAATATCAAGAAATAGGATGTAGATATAATTCATCTATCTACTTTTTCCAGATCACCTACATGTTCAACTAGAGCTTGGGTGAAGGAGCTAGGTTCCTATTTGCAGCTGCACCGAATTTCCGAAGATGGAGCCATCAGAGTTGCAGCGCTGCATTTCAAAGGGAAGGCTCATGCATGGTGGATTTTTGAATCTTGTTCTTTAAAGAATGAAAAAAATTCATCTTATGCAAGATTCATAGAGACTTTGACGGGAAGGTTTGGTGAAAAACTTCCTAAGACACATGAGCAAGGAAAAATTGAGAAAAAAAAAACCCTTTCATGTAATGGAGGAAAATCCACTTCAGAAAACCATGGGAGAAGCTGAAATCTTGCATTACACATTGCTGGAAGCAAGACCTACAGTTCATATTCTTGAACAAGAGGGCATATGGATCTATTTTTCACAAGAGGATCCAACTATTGAGATGTTGCCTGCACACATTGAGGGAGATGAGGGCAACAATGATGTCACATCTAGAGCACATCCAATGCCTCATACAGAGGAGGGAGGAGCACATGATCCAATAGGAGAGATTCTTGTATCCTTACAAGGGGTTCCCCAGGATCTCATACATAGAGCTCCAAGCGCAATCGGTGAGCAGCATGATTGTGTAGCATTGCAGCTGGAAGGATGAGGTAGGGAGGAAGAGCAGCATTAGTTGATGAGGAGCACACACCCTTCTCTTTTTTAGAAAGATAATGAAAGGAAGAGGCATACTGATTTGCACAGTGAGGGCAGGGGAAAGGTTGCCCAATCATATGTACAGTCTACTATTGACATTGATGTCTCACTATATGGAGGCATTCCACCAGGGAGGCCACCAGATCTACAGTTGATGAGAGATATCTTGTCTTTGGGTTCACCACTCTTGGATTTTGGAGAGGTGAACAGTTTGGAGGAAGAATTTGGCATGGGGGATGTCAAAGTAGCAGGCAACAGCATGAGGAGAGCTTCACATGCCCGATCACCAACGCTGTCTCTTAGGAGGATTGATCCTTATTGGAGATCTCAGCTCTTGGTAGAGTACTCCAAGGATCTTGGTGCATGCATGATTCTTGATGACCTAGATGGAAATGATAGATACATGGTGGATGATGTGGTCATTTATTCCTATGGCAGGATCTTCTTGACGAGATCTTCTAGTCTCAAGGAGAAGCTGCTACATGCAACACATGAGGACTTCTCTACTATGCACTTTGATGCATATTTCCATTTGATGAAGGAGTTCACTTGGGAGGGCATCTAGCAGGACATATATCATTATATGGAGAGATGCATAGCCCAGATGGTGATAGAGAGGATGTCACAGCCACCTTCCTACTCATTGGGAGTGAGGGAGAATTTCCAATGGAGCCATTTCAGCTCAAGACCTCAAGTACATGATGGAGGAGGTATCATTTCATATTTTTTTTTGTACTTCTTTTCCTTGGTTGAGCAGCATGATGTAACAAGAAGAATTATCTCTTCTTGCATATTGTATGATGATGTGCTTGCAGCTACTTGTAGCATTGATTTTGGCTATCCTTTTGATGGTTTGTGGGGGAAGCTACACGTTTCTTGGTGTGCACCATTAGCACCATCTTGTAACTTCATGTTTCCATATTATGAGATGACTGTGGCAGCAAACAAGTGACTGGTAAAGCAGTTGTTATTTCTTATTCTGATGCAGGCAAGGGATGCAATACGCTGGTTCCATGAGTGGAACTATGATTCACTCTATGGTTGTCAACTGGAAAATTGTTTTTATTGTACTTTGCTTCCATATATTGCTGACATGTTTATGTTCATGGGGAGATTTGTTTAGAGAGTGGGCTTGAGATTAGAGATGCCCATTTGTAGCATGATTCTTCCCACTTTATATGTTGTACATTTCAGGAGGAACCATGGCAAACCATGATTTCCACATCACACTTTTTCTCTTCTTGTGGGAGGAACCACTTGGAGAACTTGAGAAGGCACTTCATGGTTGAACTATTTGTTGGGACATCATACAAGTTGACCTTCATGATCTTACTCTATAGCTTGTATGAGGGAGAGATGAGGCAGCAATAGAAGTTGTTGTTACTATGGCTGCACTTGGGAGAGTATGGGAAAATTACTTCCCATACTTTTCATGATATTTCTGAAGAGAAGAAATGCACATTCACGGTGCAAGGAAGCTACCCTTCAACATTGGAGGATCATGAGATACTTCCATGTTAGAAGAAGATATTCTCACATAGCAGCATGATGGTGGATGACCTTGGCATATGGGATGTCAAAGAAAGAAGTCATGGAGCCTTATCACAAAGGCCTACAACACTGTCACATTGGAGTATGTTCTTATGGATGGAATATTCTGAGGAGGAGATGTATTCCTTCTTCTTGCAGATTTCTATGAGGAGATTCTCATGGGAGGACTTATTAAGGGACCTCCCTTTCATCCAACTCACTATGTATGGTAGGGAATTCATTTATGTACTTGTTGATTACTCCATTGAGTATTTGTACTTTCCCACCATGTTTGAACAGTGCATTGCTCCTTAAAAGAGCAAGAGTATTTTTGGGTTTCATGGTTACTTTAGGGCCAATGTTTATGATGATAGTAGCCCATCTATACATGAATTTGGGAAAGTGTATTGTTATTTTATCTATGTACAACTAATAGACATTGATGCTTACTTCCCCATGTTGGGAGAACAAACATATACAACTTGTAACTTGTTGCAGGACCACTTGCCATATGACATGCTCGAACAACAGTTGGGAAGACTACGTAATATCCAATTGGAGAACCTTTGGTACCATCCAAAATTGAACCTAAATTTCAGCAATTTTCTGATTTGGAGGCCAAATGGTGATGATGTGCCATTCATCTTGAATGGAATGGTTTGGGTTGGCATGTCTCATGACTTTGGAGGAAGAGTCCTTGGAGACTCAATCTTCTTCTTGCCATTGGAGGGCAATCATTTTGCAGCCCAAGATCAGCATGCCCCTACACTTATCATAAGTGGAGAGGAGGACAATGTGGGATAGGTTGTCTTGCCTATCATGTTCATTTATTCAGCCCACCTACATCTCCGGAGCACAAGGTGGAGGTGATTTTTCATGAGTTACCATGTTGGAGGGTGACTCACTTCATTTGGATGATAGCATGGGTGAGGGAAGCACTCATTCACCATGTTGGTCATCACTCCTACTTTGTGGAGGCCATGAGACAACAAAAAAGTTTCCATTCACACTTTCCACCTTTGACTGATGTAGACCATTTGGTTTTGCACTCTTGGGAGGAAACATTGGACTACAGTTTATTTGCAGATTCTCTTGATGTAGTGATGGAGGCTATTGATGGGGGGGGCACATGAGAAGGAGGGGAGAAATTTTTGTCTCCTTGTACATTTGCTTGGGGACAAGCAAATATTTTGGAGGGTGGGGCCCAGCAATGTTCCAAAATTTTAGCAAACAAGCTAAATGGAACGATAGAGTTGGCGGTAGTTCTAGTCGGTGAATAGGTAGAAAAGCCCATAAGTCTCTAAGGAGGGGATAAAAACTTCTCTAAGTGTGAAAGGGAGACACTCTTTATAGCTTAATAAAACACCTCCATGTATTAACAAGGATAAGACAATTTGCTTTGATAAGTTACGGTGCGATCATAGAGGAGGAGGAATCCCGATGAGGAATAATTAGAGTTTTGGAGGGAGATGTATCTTTGGATGAGATGACTAATTGAGTGGGGACGAGGAGCAAGAAAACTCATGTTTTATAAGGAAGAGGATGGCAGCATTATTCATCATATTTTAGGTTATTATTCAAATCTTCTCGAGACTTGTTCTTCAGCATACTTTTGCTTAGCGAGTTGTAGTCTTCATTTGTAACCTTTGGGTATTCACCGACGAGAATCCCTCTTTCCTTTGAGGAGCCTAATTGGGAGAGTTATCATTCATCATTCCACATCAGGTTTTTAGTCCAAGCTTCAGCCATCTTCATCAGCGCAGTTTTTGCCAGAGATTGTGTAGTGTTGCTGGGTGCAATAGTGGAAGGGATTGGAATCCCGGTTTCTGAGCTAGTTTCTCACTAAAGGAAGGTTTCCTTCACTTCAGGGATCTGTTTGGAGAGCTGTAGAGCTTATTTCAGATGTGTGGTATCATACCACACATTTCCCATACATTCCAATCTTTGTTTCTTCTTGGGAATGCGTTATTTTACAGGCAGTGTTCATTGCATGGTTTGGTGGCTATGTTGCCGAGTTTCCTTGTGATTGAGAGGTTCATCCTTTCATGAAAACCCGCCAGGAGATATACATCCAGATCAGACATATTTTAAGCCTTTTACACTCATGTGCTTCGAGTGTTGCGATGGTGATTGGCGATGAAATTATTGAATATCACAATTTGTTATGCGAGTGTTTGACAAGAAACCCTTGCAGTTATCTTGTGTTTGTCTCATGGTATAAGGGAACTAAGTCTCTACCTACATGGTATGATTGTCTAATATATGAGTAGATATATTTGTCTTATTATTTTCTGAGTTAATACCCTCATAAGACTGCACAGTCACTTTATGCATCAACTGCGGTAAAATGCAGTTTTGGGGTTTTTAGTCATTTTCAGCTACACTAGTGTGGGAGGTCTGTTTTACCCACCTAGTTTCATTTCTTTCTGATATAATCTTGTATTTAGATGCTAGATGGATGTATCTATGGGATATAAGTGATAATTTTACTGTTTTATTTCATATGTTGTTGGAAGTGCATTTTTACTGCATGATTCATGAGCTGTTCCAGATTTGGAATATTACATTTCACATAAATTATCCTCTCAAATTCCAAAATTCAATGAAAAACCTGGAGAATACCCATCAACGCATGTTATAACTTATCATTTGTGGTGCTCATTAAGCTCCTTAAATGATGACTTTGTTAGACTATGTCTTTTCCAGTGCATACTCACTAGTTTAACTGCACAATGAGGATGGTTCTTTTACTGTGTCAACCTCGTTAAAAAATGAAATAGATTATGAGGATAGTTATTTTTTCTTGTGTCAACCTCTTTAAAAAATGAAACAAGTGCCTTTGAGTAAATTTATTTTACTGTGTCAACCTCGTTAAAAAATGAAGCAGGTCATGAGCATAGTTCTTTTCTTGTGTCAAGGTCTTTAAAAATGAAACAAATCCTCTCCTAATTATGACGAGTCTTCCATCTGATCTTGTAAATAAGCCTTCATTCCATCCAACTATTAGTAACTAGTAGTTTACTTAGGTGAATGAAATGAAGCTTGGGGGGTGTCTTCTCTTGCAGGGGGAATTCGACATGTGCTCTTGCAAGGGGCATTCAAAACATTCTTACCAATTGCACGCAATCAAAAGTTGAATTTCGGGGGAAAAAATAAGTTCAGAGCTCCAAAATGAAAATGGTAACTAGTGAATGGTAAAAATGAATAGTAAAACTCTTTTTATTTAGTCATTTAACTGTTTGCAATGAATATTTATTTCTATTACTATGGTTTTATTATATTTTTATCATGAAACATGTATTTTTAATTCATTTGATGTTGTTCTGAATAGGTCTTACAACTGATGAACATGTTAGTCGTGCAGATTTATTTCAAGAATGATTTGATCTCAAAGCATACTTTTTCTCCTTATTTTTCGAGCTTTGTTAAAAATGAAAAAAGATTTGAAGCACACTTTTATATCTTTTTTGAGCTTCGATAACAGTGAAAAAGGAAACCCTTGGAGTCTTCTTTTAGCTCTTTTCAGACTCCGATAATGTGAAAATATTGTTGAGCACTTGTCTTTTCGAGATTGTAAAAGTAAATGAATTGATATCTACTTATTATAAGTTTAACCCTTTTCCAGAATGAGATAGATTATTGACGAAAAAGGAATACCTTGGTCAAACATGACTAAAAAGGTTCTCTCAGATATTATTGTACACTTTTTTGGATCTAAGCGACAACTTTACGAAAAAGTACTTATGGAGTTTTCTTTCGTCCTCTTTTTCAAACTGGGATATCACTGTCGTTAAGCTCGTTAAAACATAAAATAGCGACGGGCTTGTCAATCATGACAAGAATCGATTTTCATTCATCACTAGACTTGTTAAATTATTAAATAGTGATACTTTATTCGCCCGAAGGGTTGAATTATAGATCAAGAAAATGTTATACTCCTCAAGCTTGTTAAAAAATAAAGAGGTACTTGTTGACAAATGACCGAGGAAACTTTGGTAAAGTGAACAGAACTTTTTACGGTAGCAGGCTGCTCTTGGACACGACACTTCACTCCATCACCGTGACTGTTTGGATTGGGTAATATTCTTGACGGTTAATTCATACCTATGGTTCATCATACCTTCACTTCGGTTTTGGGACAATGCTGCCAACTCATCTCAGTGTCACCGATTTTTTCAAGAGAAGTCATCCAGTGAATACTCATCCTTTTGCAATACTCATAAACCTTCATTCTCATGACAGTCATCCCTGAACATTGCTATATCAAGTCATACCTTTGTCTCTGAAATTAGTAACTCCCGTTTCGCAATAAGGTGGCTTCCTGTAGATGACAAATCATTGTCCAGGAAGTTCACTTAGAAACATTATATTCTAGTACCATGAGGCTTGTTACAACATCGACAAGATCCTCGCTTCCGGACTTTTGACCAAAATTTTTTGTTTGGAATTCAACATCAAATCATCTATTCACGCCTTACGAAATGTACTGTAGTACCTTGAGGGCCATTAACATCAATGATGGTTCTATCGTGTTTGTTAACATCTCATATCATTGGCTGGTAGTCAAACGATGTCTTTCCATGTTTGACTACAAATCATATATTCGCATGGCTAGACTTGTACCTGAATGATTGAGTGAAAGAGATAAGAAGACCCCGGATCTAGTTTCAGTCGTCTGGGCTACGATTTTAGGATTGTTGTACACATCATCTCTACGATGAACTTACATACATATCGTCATCCGAACATGGGCCTATATCTGTAGGCATGTCTGTATTGGGAAAAATTCCAATGTAGATGACTTTCTGAATTATGTACATGTTTATGTGTTGAGCATGGGAATGCCTTCCCTCAGCAATTATGATCAAGAGGATATATCATGATGTAATGTATTGTAATATTGATGCAGGTCTCCGCTCCGCTTCATCTCCAGCCCATCACCATGTAAAGAATCTCAATCAAAATATTGTTATTATTATTCTGACTTCATGCTTTAGGGGGAAATTGTTATAGTTCAATTTGGGCACCATTCCCAATGACCTGGTTAATTGGAAATCATCTCCAGAACCAATGAATAGGGTCTATCATCCCCTATCATTTCAATTGTTACATGCCCTAAGAAAAATAACAAGACAAATCATCCATGAATTTCATCTGCAAAGGTTTCCAAGATTTGAATTTTATAATATGTCATATTAGAGCTCACCAACGCTGCCTCTAAAGGGACTAAGTGTGTTTCATATGCAAGTAACCCCACTCAAGGGTGCTCTGAAAAGCACTTCTTAGCATTCAAGGGTGCGTTGGTCACATTGGGAGTGAAATTCTCATTGTTCCAGAATCTCCACTTGGCCAGTGCCTTCTAGAAGAGTTCACATGTGTCAAACTTCGAATCCATGTGTCCATTTTATAACTTTGAGACTGGGAACATGTCTTTCCTATTATTAGAAATTCATTTATTGTAAAACTACCTTAAGCTCCTCTATAAATTGAGCACAGATCTTCGTGTTTGATAAGGAAGAATTTGAGTAAAGAAATGCTGGTGGAATTTAAATTGAGGAATTGATTTGAGTGACATGCTGCTGGAGAGATGTGCATTGTGATGAGGCTGGGAGTCTGCTGGAGATGGTGACACTAAATCAATCACTGGTTTGTAACCTCCCCTTCTATCCATTAATAAATATTGCTACTTACTTTCCCACATATGTATCTGTATAAGCTTCTGTCTTTCATATTATGAATTCTTATTTGATGCATATGGTTCATGTTTTATTTATTTAACTGAATAACTTGAATATACATCTGTATTATTGCTATCTTTTTCTGTTTAGTGTTCATCTTTGCAGGAAATATTTTGGAAATCTAGCTCAGATTTGAAGCTACAACAAGAGCGACAGAAGGAGAATAGGAAGCACTTGGACTCCAAGTAAGTTCTTTGATCTGTTCTGTGTGTCTATTTACTATTAGGAAAAGTAGTTGCAAAGTATTTAACCCGTTGTTCTAGATGAGCACTACATCTAGGGAGGAATGTTTTATCCGTAATCTATAATTCCGCATAACACCTAGTGCTTCCAAACGATATCCATAGGGGTGTATCCAGGTAAAGCCATTTCTCAAAACCACCATTGCTACGTGTCATTCTCTAGTTGAGACCACACCCCCCCCTTCATTTCCACTTACCATCTGCTCCCCCCTCCGAGCAGGCTTCAAAACCACCCTTTGACTATTTGAATTACTCCTACCATCTCATCATCACTCACGTGTCATTTCACCTTTCAATGAAAAACTACCATGTGTCTCTCATTTACACATTACCATTTATTGTTAGAATATCCATTAACTGTAATGTATTCACAATAAATCCTCCAATGCCTATCAACTTTCATCATTCACTTTGTTTTTAAAACCTTCATTTTTCACTATAAATAAAAAACTCTCTGCTATTATACTCTTCCACCACTATTTCATAAGCTACTCTAAACTCTAGCAAAGCACGTAAGTAGTATATGAACTAGTTCAGTAGTATCTAGAGTACCTGTACACCTTTACCAAATTACTATAAACAGGTGTTTATAAGAATTTTTTTATCCTCCACGATGTCCCAAGGTTGAGAATGGAAATAAATGGAGGTATCCTCAAATGAACCTTTTAGTTTGGCATGTAGCCCTACCAAACTAGAGAGGGCTCTCTCTATGATCACAAGAAATGTTTGATTTGAGGAAGTATGGATTTTAGGCTAGGTATGTTTCGGTCTAGGGTTTTTAAAATTTAGGGTTTTTTCTGGATCAGGTGGAGAGGCAAAGGAAACTAGGCCAGATTCAAAGGATTACAGTTGTAGGGATACAAAGGGGAATGCCAAAATATGTTCAATTGCACTTAAAGGATTGTCAATTTTAGTGTAGGGTGAACTATTAGAGGATAAAAATGAGCATGATTAACATGAATTCATTTATAAGAATATTACTAACACAAACATGAATTTCCTACCAAAACAAAGCATGAGCATAAAGATGTATGTTTAACATATTATAGGAAAGTCACTGAAAATCATGGATATGGAAAGAAGATGAATTAAGAATTCATAAAAGTAATTAAAATAGAAAAATATGCCACAAAACCTTACCACATGGATCCCTATATATATGCTGCAATTGAACTGGTATTTCTAAAAATATCAAATGTACACAAGACTCCAAGCCTTCTACTCTATGATGTCCAACCTTGATTCTAAAAGAAAACTAGATATAAATAGCTAAAAACCATCTTTCCCTCTCTCAGGGGTCGAATCCCTCAATATAAGATCAGTTTACATGAATTTATCCAACAAAAGCTAAGACTAGGGAGGTTAAAAGAAACATCTCCTTTTAGCCTTTGACTTACCTAACCATCATAAATGAAACTAAAAATTACATCAATATGACATTAACACACTTATTTACATTCATATACCTCAGATCAAATCTAAACAAGGTGAATTACGTCATGAAAATCCAAATTTGACTGAGAAAAATCGGAAAATTGACTAACATGGGAAAGCGCAACGCCACCAGGGATAAACGTAGTGCCATTGTTACACCATTTTTGGTCATCTAACCTATTATCATTAGATGGACCCAAGTACACCATGTAATACCAATTTTACCCTAAGTAAAATTGCTTTCACTATGTGAAATAACTTAGTAAAACACCTTTATTAAGTTGTTTGTGGTCTAAACAGGAAACCCCAAAAGGAAATAATAAACAAATCTATATTTGATTATATTTCCTCAAGGAATAATTAGTTAAACATCAATTTAATTATTATTCCTGGTCATATTTAACCTAAAACAAGGAAATCAATTAAAGAAATCCTTATTTATTTGATTATTTCCTAGGAATAAGTTATTTAATCCTTACTTAAATAATATTCCTAGTTAAATTTGACTAAATCATTTATAAATAATTAAATAAATCATTATTTATTTAATTATATTTCCACCATTTCCTTAAAATAATAAATAAATTATTTATTTATTTATTATTTATAAATAAAGGAATTGACCCAAGTCAAAAATCCTTTCCCCTCCAACAAATATAATAAAATATTCCTAAAAGGTGGTTCTAGAATTTGATTAATAATATTTTATTCATGCACCAAGTTATAGACCGCCCTAATATTTTGTTATAAATAGAAGGGTTTTCCCATTCATTGGTCACCTTTCATTGCATTAGATCACTCTGGATCTATACTCTTGGTCTGACTTTGAGCCATTATCATTGTCACATTCTTCATCACTTGCTTTGTGAGCTCCCTTTGAGTTCTATGTTTTTCTGGGTTTTCTACACCAACAAGAGAGAGAAATTTTAGATTTGAAATGCTGAGGACTTTCAAGAACCCATCCCATTGAGGAGAATTGGAAACACCTTTCTTGTTTTCCTCTCAGGTGCCCCTTTAATATAAAAATTCTTTCAAATATATTGTTCTTGTCTTATCTATTGGATGCATGGAGCAACATTTCATTTTCACTGCTTAATGTCTTTTATGCATAGATCTGGATTTGTGCAGCTTTATTTGGATCAACTAACTGCAGATTTAAAGATATTGGCAGCAGTAATTGATGTTAGGGCTATTTGTTATGCATAGCTAAAGTGGTATTTTTCCGACGAAAGATTCATACTAATGTACCATCTTGTAGAGGAAAAGTTTGGTTGCCTTCCTGAGTTCCAAATCTAGATCTGAAGGTACCATTGTAAACCTTATGATGTCTAGTTGTCATTAGACACCTCAAGAAAGCCAAATGGCATCTCTAAGGCTGAGAAAAATTCATTTTCCCAGGTTCACTCCAAATTCGCAGCGCCTGGGTAAAAAAGGTGGCAGTAAGTGACCTGTTGGCCTCTTTCTTGCAATTTTATCCATATATGTTTGCTAACATGGCACTAAAAGTTGATAGCTATGTTTTGCATGTCAAAATATATCTAATTATGTAGATTTTTCCTCATTTGGACATTTGAGGGAAAAGCATAGCGCCAAGGCATTGCGCTTTTGGTTGAACTCCTTTTTCTCGTGTAAGCCAGAAACACCAAAAAATCAAAATTTTGAAACATTTCTTCAAAATTGGCCCAAAATTTTCCCATGAACCTAGGATATTATGTGTGAAGAAATGAGGGAGGCCTCAACCAACAAGTAAATTTTTTTGTTCTCCCTTTTCCTCATTAGGGTTTGCTTCATTTTATTCTTCAATTGCTTGATTTTGATTCGAGAAATCTTATTCCTTGTGAAATAATGCATGTCCATGTGCCTCTACATCTTGTTATTCCTCTTAGCCCTCTTAAGAAACTCATCCAAGTTTCAATTTACCTTTTCAAGCCAAAACTACTTATTCTGCTCAATTTCAGTTGTAATTAGGTCATCAAAGTCCGCTTGACCTAATGGTGGAGATGGCTCCCTTTGCTTCTCTAGTGTCCTCTTGATACCTCTGGTTCTTTATCTCCTTGATTTAACCTACTATTCTAGATCCTCTAACTCATCAACATAAACAATTTCCTTACCTTTGGCATCACCCTTCTCCAAATCTCCTTTGGGCTTGCTAAGCAAAAGTTGCTTAACTTGGAGCTGCTTGTTTTCTTGTTGAATGAAAGTAATCATGAAGTTTTATTTTTACAACTTATTCTTTAGCTCTCTAATCTCAGCCTGTTTCTCCTGGATGATATACTCAAATGTTTTGACCTCCTCATGTACCTCTAAATCTTCCATATGGATGTCAAATTGTACCTTTGATTCTTCATGCAATGGTGCCTCATGTGTTGGTGTATTTTCAACTGTTGTAGTAGGTTGAGCACTTTCCACACTAGTAGGGACAAACATCAGTCTCTTCCCTCCAACATAGTTACTTGTTTCCTCAACTCTAGGTTTCCTTGTGATAGGTTTACTTGTGGAACCCACCTCTTGCTGCCTTGGTGAAGTCAAAGTTGTAGAGTGACTTCTTAACTGAGTTGGAGTAGGCAAGAGTGAAGCTGAATGCATGAAACCATCCCAAGACAAGTTTACCTATACAAGCTCATGAAAAACAAGGATATTCACCAAGCCATGACGGAACAAACTACCATGATCATCCTCTACTTTTCTATGTACCTTTCCGGCCATTTTTACCATGCTTCTGTAAAGGTAATGAGCTAAGTTGAGAACCTTTACATTGGTGAAATGCATCAATAGTCTCACATGATACTAATATAACCTTGAGAACCTACCCTCACATGTGAAATATTTCATTATCATTTTCATGAGAGGGGTGTACTTGTCTAACAAGTGTCTGAATGGAAAAATATGTTTTGGAGCAGCTTTATATGGAGGTATAAAAAACCTTTTGTAGTTTTCAATGTCAAGGTCTCTTTTGTTGAACCATATTTCACCATTGTTTGGAATCCCTGCAGCTATGAAAAAAACTCCAATTAAAGTGTGAACACAATACCTGCAATGGTTACCTTATCTCTCCTTAGACCAGTGGAAAAAGTGCTTGTAAGCCTGTCATTGAAACCAAGTTCTTCAACCCTTTGGCAAAAGGCAAGGCAACCTGCATCTTGGAGATATTTCTTGAGAAAAGGTGTAGTCATGAAATTTTGTGTTGTAGTGGGCTCATGCCTACTTATTTTACCTCCCTTATGTATCCTCTGCTCTGTAGTCTCTGAATCCATAGTAAAACCTAGCTCAATAGGAGGGGAATTTAGGGTTTAGTGTAGGGAAAATCAGGGGATTTTGGGAATTTTTAGAAATGGAGGGGAATGAACAGGTTATAGGGAGTCTAAATTTTTGGGAAAATTTATGGAGGTAGGGATAGATGTTAGGGAGTGGGGGGGGAGTGGAATTTCAGGAAATGAATGAGGGGAAAGGGTAAAAAGGGGAAAAACACAACCCTAGCATAGGAAAGTAGTAGTGTAGGCTAGGGTTTGAATGAAAGTGATGAAATTGAGGGATACAAGTGAGGGAAAATGTTTAGAAAGGTATATTAAAGGTAGGGGAAGGTGAGTGAGCTTGAATGTGTGGGTTTTTCCCAACAAAGTTACCAAAGATTCTATGAAACCAAGAAAATGCAACAAACCCTAGGATATGGAATTCTAAGCATTCCAAGCATGCAATGAAGTCAAAAGAGGTAGATGAGGGACCCACTTACTTGCTATGAGGACATGAAAACTGAATTTGATGAAGCAACCATTGAAAGGGAAAATTTTCCTTCCTGAGGAAAAGTGCAACAAGGCAGGGAAAAGATTTGTGAGAGAGAAAATGAGTAAAAATGAGCTTTGTTGGTCTTCTTATATGCTAGAAATCAGTTTTCTTTCTTGGTGGTGATATGGCCCCACCATGTCTTTCCACAATTTTATTTGATGACTTGTGTACTACAGCTTAGAAATTTTTTTACATATATTTACATCTTTCTAAAGATCAAATTACACTTTAAAAATATTTATTGATCACATGTCCCCTATTACTATTCCTTCAAATGAAGATTTTAACCGTATGAATTAATGATGACACTATATGGAAGAATGAGCTTAATGATGACCAAGATGACCAAGGTACTTTTTCAACGGAAAATGACCTGACCATCTTTATAATTATTGACCATGTGACTAAAATGAGTAGTAATGACCTTAATATCCTAACCAATGATGAAATTTTTATTTGAATACCTACTGAAACTATAAAAATTTTCCCTAGGAGACTATCAACCATATGAAAGAGCATAATTTGATCACTGGTGACTGACAGGACTGACAGAAACTAACACAATCCACTACCCTTTTCATAACTGTGGCTCCAAAAGGCAAATCTACTTCCAAGGATACTTTAGTACCACCTCCGGCTGTTGATTTAGATCATCAACCATTAGTGTACCACCTCTATTATATATTTGAGATCAATTTTGAATTTTATCTTCATGAAATTCATAATTGGCTCCATCAAAAACACCTTGAAAACAACGAAGGAATCGACCTCTGGAATTTAACATTACCCCAATATATTTTCCCTCAGGTGCCATATTTTCCTGAATTTCTTACCTCCTGTCAACTTCATTACATACCCAGTTAAAGAGTTGTAGTTACGCAGAATGGAGAAACCCTCTTCTACATCAATTCCCATGAAATTTTTGAAATGCTCCAAATCAGGGATGACCCCCTTGCAAAACCCTTCCACACATATTTTCTTATGGAAATATACAAAAATCTGGACTTTCCACAAAGAGTAAAGGTTTTTGAAACTTTTCTGTCAAATGATGCCCAAATACCTAAAACCAATCCTCCATATTCAGTCTCCATTTTCCCTGAAATGACCAAAAAATTTGTCTCCATTATCTCTTATATTCTGGGCTATAATTCAGACCAATGGATTGATGAACGTATCTTTGATTTTATTTCCATTTTTTCAAGTGAAATTTTAGACTCATGTATTTCACAGTATCACAAGGTGACTGACTATTTTCTCAGGTATTTCATACTGAAAATAATATTCCATGGCTATCATTTATTTTCAAGAAAAGAAGGGAAATCTTGACTGCCTAGAACATTAAAAGAACAATTTGCCTTTCAGTTCAATTGAAAGAGGAAACTATTGCTGATTAAGTGTTACCAAAGGAAAAGGTTATTCAAAGGGTTATATGTTGGTTAGGATGTTAATATATCCTAGCTTATTTAACTCTTATCCTAAGTTGAAAAACTTATATACATTACTCCGCATTCTTTCCTTTTCATTTCATCTCCGTAAGCCATATCCTTTATATCATCCCTGACGCCTTATGTTATAAATCCCGAGCCCACTAGTCCACGTCATCCTTTCCCCACATTGCATCGCAAATTTATTTTTTTAGATCATATTGCAAACTTATCAAGTCCCGATTTCAATTTACGATGAGTTTGGCCACATCTTAACTGTCCAATAGTCGTTCCCTCATCCTTTGGCATCCGACGACTCTCACAGCCTTTCGACCCCCCTTCACGATCTGAACCTTATCACCCTCCGGGTGGGGGGAGAGGGGGGACCGAAATCATAAATAAGAAATACCACTCATTTGACCATTAAAAATAATCTCGCTTAGCAAAAAGTATCTCATCACACATCGAAGAAATTAACTTACCGCATCTCCGCTAACCTTTAAATATTACGATCGCCGATGTGAGATATTTATCGCATCGCAAAAATCTTAAATTTTCCCTTATCGCATTGCATTGCAAATATCTTATCGCATCACAACTTTGTTTGTTTAATCTTGTTGTAAACTTGTATCCAGTCCCAATTGCGATTTGTGATGTGGTTGGCCCACCAAAACTACCCTTTGCTATACTCCTCTCACCGCTATTATTCTTGTTACATTGTTCCACATCATCAAAGGCATCACCCCTCCTGGCATGTCACCTCCGCACTTCGCATCGCATCGCCGATCTCGTTCCTCATAACATAAATCCTAAAAACTGCGATGTGCAATATTGACATGGATGCGATGAAGTTCAAAGCTAAAACCTACATAATTTCAAGTCGGGGTGTATGGGATTTATAAGATGTTTCATGAATAAAGAGCTAACATGACAGAAGGACTAGGACCCAACAAGGAGAAAAAGGCTGAGTAAGGCTGAAATTCATGGTAGCAAGGAGATAGACATAAAAGGTCGAGTTGGGCAAAGGCATTTGTGTAGAACTAATTGTAATATAACAACATAAACATAAGGTGCAACAAACACATCAGCACAACCATTGATCCATGAAAAATGCTAGCACCTCATCAATTTTGTAATCTAGCAACAATTTTCTGAAGAGGAAGAGCCATGGTTTCAGAGCCTTAGTTGTCTCTTCAGCGTTAGACAAAGATGGATTCTGATAATTTCACAGTTAACAAAGGACTAAAACCTTCTTAGCCAAAAGTATCTTGTCACCACCTGCATTTTTCCACTAGTCAAATTTTTACTCCATCATAGCCTCTTCGGGATCCTAAGAGGCAATTCCTTCCTTATTCTGTAATAAATAACGGACTGCTAAAGCCATTGTTATGGAT
Source organism: Pinus albicaulis (assembly GCA_034641835.2). Classification (NCBI taxonomy): domain Eukaryota; kingdom Viridiplantae; phylum Streptophyta; class Pinopsida; order Pinales; family Pinaceae; genus Pinus; species Pinus albicaulis. The sequence goes on along the minus strand of JAXQQM020075644.1, from coordinate 39,769 downwards.
AGGGTAATCTTATCACCGCCTGCATGTTTCCACTTGTCCAGTTTCTTCTTGAATGTAATCATTGTAGTAGACAGATCAAACTACTTAAGTTTATATAAATACTGCATTCATTAGCAATATCAAGGAGGCACGGAAGAAAAAAAAACCATTGTAATAGAATCATATGGTTGTAAACACTCTTTGGATGAATGAAGAGGATGTCCAGATTCTTGTGTTATGATCTGTGGTGAAGTGCTTCCCTTATGTAATTTTTCATTCTCCTGTTTTCTCATACTGTTTTCTTTTCTTTAATGCAGATATAAGTTTTTGTGTAGGATTTACCATGGGGTACCCTGATCAGTCTTGAAATAATACTTTATGTTTTCCTCTGATACTTGAATGCAAAATTCAAAGACGGTCTGCTCTTCTTTCACGTTGAACCTTAACTTCCCCCTTTTTTCCATTTCACAAGCTTTGAATATCCATTTACATGGCTAGCATGCCTAGTTGCACCTGACCTCAGTTATTCATCCATTTGAATCTTTTTACACCTGTTTGACTCGATACCCTAATGGCCCTCTTCTACTGCCTCAAACATAAACCTTAAAACAAGCCTATATATAATAATATCTAGCCTAAAATTCCCCATCAACAAAGATATATATAACAGAGGGAGCCCTCTTTGAATCTAGGAAGGCTAGGTCGTGGATTCCAAAGCGGTTTGATGTTGGCCCTCCATAATTCTGTCTTCAACCTTCAGAAATTACAGGGAGCTAACATACTGGTGACCATACTAGGGACTGAGTTTCATATTCCTCAGTAACACTTATCAAGTTTAGTTTTGAATTTGATGGTGAATAGAATTCAAACACCAGAAGGCTGTTCTATTCACCAGGCGACTCCATTGGCAGCAAAATCCAGAAACAGAGATTCACTGGCGACTCCACAATTTTCATTTGACCTAAAGGATCCATGGTAGAATAATATAGATTTTTTGCGGACATGTGGTGGCTCCATTATTTGATTGATTGACAAGATGAATCCAAGAATACAATGCAAGTACGCTCCAATGAACAGAGATCACATTCCTGGATTCCCACACAAAATTCCTCAGGTAAATTTGGAAAGAAATCTTCCTATTTTTTAAGATGAGAATGTTGATGATGCTTTGTTACATCTCATTAAATTTCATATACATTCATAGAGGTTGAAAGTCGAATGGAATGAGGATTTCCTCATGAATATTTTCATGGTAACATTAGAAGGGAAAGCGAGGGAATGGTATGAAGATCTAAACCTTGGTAGTTTGTTTTCTTTAAAATATTTCCACAAGGTGTTTTATGAGAATTATAAAGAAAGTTATCCATCGTTATCATTAGCTGAAAATTGTTGTGATCAGTCTGAGGATCTCATATAATACATTGTAAATAGTCATGAAGATCTAGGAAATTGGCATCCTGAGGATGTCTTAGAATAAATTGATGGATTTCATTCTCAAGTTAATTGTCATGATAACGAAGAGAAGTTAGTTGAAAATGAAAGCAATCAAGAAATGAAAGTAGATCCATAGGATCTCTCTGTGGGGAGAAATGATAATTCATCTGCTCTTTTGTATGAGGCTAAAGAAGATATTCAGTCTCATGATTAGTCTTCACGAGAGAAATAAAACAATTGGTTTTTAATCCAAAGGAAGAAAAGACTGGCTCTCCTTTAACTGAAGAAGAAATTAATTAGATTCTAAGCATGCAACCAACCTCTCAATTTTTATTTAATGAGGAGATTATTTCTATTTTTTCTACTACTGATTTATGTACTGAAGCATTAGCTTAGGAAGAAACAAATGTAGAACATATTGATACTAATGATGTTTTACATTCTCAATAAGGCTTATTTCCAGAAAGTGCTTATGTTCATGAAAATTATGGTCTTCAAACAAAACTCAGCAATCTCAGTCAAAACGTACCAAGCTTGCTTCAGGAAAAAATGCTGGTATACAATGAGGATTCCATGTCATATGACCATGAAGAATGTGCAAAAATTATCTTTCAGAAGGATCCTGACCAGTACAAATTGAAACAAAGAGCAGTCCTAGATGAAGCTTGGTATTTGAATCCTTAGGACCAGGTATTGTTCCAAGATCCTTTTGCTGGCCTTTTAGAATAATCTAAGGAAGGAGTATGCTATGCCATGAATGGTTTGCTACAAAGTTTAAGGAAAATTTTGAGCACTGTTTTTCACTAACAAGTAATATGGGAGTGGCCCTTTTGTTTTCTCAGCCTACTAAAAAAAGTGAACAAGAATCAATCATGTACTCATTTACTTTATCGGTTACATTGGAAAAAAGAGTTCACTTAGTGTATATATCATCTCCAAGTTAGATTAGGATAGGTAGGTGTGAAAATAAGCTCTGTACTCTAAGCATATTTCCAGTTTTAATTTTAGATTGCTTTCTAGTTTTAAGTACAAGTATATTTTAGATTTAAATTTGTAGAGTGTGTTTATTTCAGCTTGAAGATTGTCAGCCATAGAGGTTTTGTAGTAGATTAATTTTTAGATTTTGGATCAACCCAATGGATTAGGCCACTAGTCTACGGTGTTCCTGACAGCTCTTGAAGGAGCTGCCATCCCCAGCTGGAGCCACTGTTAGACTCCTTTATTTCATAGTCACAAGGTGACTGATTATTTTCTTAGGTCTTTCATACTGAAAATAATATTCCATGGCTATCATTTATTTTCAGGGAAAGAAGTGAAATCATGACTATCTAGAACATCAAAAGAATTAATCTTCCTTTCAGTTTAGTTGAAAGAGGAAAGTATTGTTGGTTAAGTGCTATGAAGAAGTTACCAAAGGAAAAGTTTATTCAAAGGGTTATATGCTACTTAGGATGTTAATATATCCTAGGTTATTTAAATCTTATCCTAGGTTGCAAAACTTATATACATTACTCCACATTCTTTCCTTTCCATTTCATCTTCCTAAGCCATATCCTTTATATCATCCCCGATGCCTTATGTTATAAATCCACACCCCACCATTCCACTTCACCCTTTCCCTACATCGCATCGTAAATTTACTTGTTTATATCATATTACAAACTTATCCAGTCCCGATTGTGATTTGTGATGTGGTTGGACCGACCTTAACTGTCCAACAGTCCTTCCCTCATCCTTCGGCATTTGACGGCTCTCATAGCCTTTCGGCCCCCTTTCACGATCTGAACGTTATCAACGGGGTGGGGCGGGGGGGGGGGGGGGTGGTCCAAACTCAACAATAAGTGATACCACTCACATGACCATTAAAACTCAGCACACATTTAAAAAATTAACTCATCGCACATCGTAAAAAATAACCCATCGCACATTGCAAAAAATAACTTACTGCGTCTCCACCAACCTTTAAATATTGCGATCGCCGATGTGCGATATTTATCACATCTCACAAATATCAAATTTTCCTTTATCACATTGCATCACAAATATCTTATTGCATTGCAACTTTTTTTTTTTAACCATGTTGCAAACTTGTATCCAGTCCCGATTGCAATTTGTGATGCGGTTGGCCCACCATAACTGCCCTTTGCTATACTCTGCTCACCACTATTATTCCCGCTCCATTTCTACATATCATCGAAACCATCACCCCTCCCACCATGTCACCTCTGCACTTCACATCACATCGTTGATCCTGTTCCTCATAACTTAAATCTTAAAACCTGCAATGTGCGATATTGACATGGATGTGATGAAGTTCAAAGCTACAACTTACATAATTTCAAGTCTGGGTGTATGGGCTTTATACGTTGTTTCATGAAGAAAGAGATAACACGACAAAAGGACTCGAGTAGGACCCAACAAGGAGAAAAAGGCAGAGTAAGGTTGAAAGTCGTGGTAGCAAGGAGATAGACAAAAAAGGTTGAGTTGGGAAAAGGCGTTTGTGTAGAAATAATTGTAATATAAAAACAGAAACAAAAGGGGAAGCAAAAACATCAGCACGATCACTGATCCACGATAAATGCCAGCACCTCATCAATTTAATAATCCAGCAACTATATTCTGAAGAGGAAGAGCCAAGGTGTCAGAGCATTCCTTGCCTCTTTGACATCAAACAAAGCCGGATTCTAATCATTTCACAGTTAATAATGGACTTCTACCTTCTTGGCCAGAAGTATCTTTTCACTGCCGACGTGTTTCCACTTGTCAAAGTTTTACTCCATCATAGCCTCTTCAGGATCATAAGAGGCAATTCATTCCTTATTTTGTAATAAATAATGGACTGCTAAAGCCACTATTATGGCCAGGCTCTTCATATCACCGCCTGCATGTTTCTACCTGTTTGGTTTCTACTTGAATGTAATCACTGCAGTAGACATATCGACTGACTTAAGTTTTATATAAATACTACATGCATTAGCAGTATCAAGGAGGCCTGGAAGGAAAAAAAACCGTTGTAATAGACTCATCTAGTTGTAAACACTCTTTGTATGAATGAAAGATGATGATTTTTTCCAGATTCTTGTGTTATGATCTGTGGTGAAGTGCTTCCCTTATGTAATTGGTCATTCTCATGTTTTCTCATGTTGTTTTCTTTTCTTTACTACGTATAGAAATTATTTTGTAGGATTTACCATGGGGTACCCTGGTCAGTCTTGAAACAATAATTTATGTTTTCCTGTGAGACTTGAATGCAGAATTAAGAGACATTCTGCTCTGCTTTCATGTTGAACCTTAACCTCCCCCTCTTTTCCATTTCACAAGTTGTAAAGATCCATTGACATGGCTAGCTTTCCTAGTTGCACCTGACCTCAGCTATTCATCCATTCGAATTTGTTTACACCTATTTGACTCCATAGCCCAATGGATTTTTTTTGCTGCCTCAACTATAAATCTTCAAACAAACCTCTATGCACTAATAGATAGCCTAAAATTCCCCATCAAAAAAGATATATCTAACAGAGAGAGCCCTTTCTGAATCTAAGAAGGCTAGATCCTGGATTCAAAAGAGGTTTTATGTTGGCCTTCGTAGTTCTTTCTTCAGCCTTCGGAAATTGCAGGGAGCTAACGTGAACAAAAGCCACCAATTATCTTTTGTTATGGTGAATTTGTAGCAGAAAGGATCCATGAAAAATTTGTTAATTTATCAAAATAAGGAGTTTTTAGATATGCCTCAGTCCTTCTGTATCTATTTATTTATTATCAATCAGATAAATTCCCTTTTCAACTATAGAAGATGGATGATTAGGGAAATCCTTTATCAATAATTCACTGGACCCCTCTGGTCAGGAAGGACATCACATAATTCTCCTTCAGTCAGTTTGTAGATTAGTTTTTGCATGTGGCAGTAATTTTACTAAATGTTGGACATTGGGTTCAACACTCCCCGTGTGTTTCATGACATGGTCTAACCACCTCTCGTGGATCCTAACTCTGGCAATTGTAGTAGAGACTAATTCATACAAGTTTTGGTATAACAAAAATCGTGATTCCAACAAGTGGTATTAGAGCGATAGGTCTCGAGTTCGAAACTCACCCAGCTCGCGTTGGGGGGGAGATTGTTGGACATTGGGTTCAACGCTCCTTGTGTGTTTTGCGACATGGTATAACCACCTCCAGTGGATCCTAACTCTGGTTATAGTAGTGTAGACTAATTCTTGTGGGTTTTGGTCTAATGGAAATCGCGATTCCAACACTAAAGGCCCATACAGAACCAAGGATATATTCAAAGATAAAGAAGATTTTACACCTTAGTGAGAAAACCAAAAAGGTGACTGGTACCTGTATCAAATTTAATCATAAATTAGGATTTATGGTTTTCAATTAACCCCTTACAAGCTTCCTAAGTATGTGCATATCAAAATATTTTCTTTGGAATTCATTAAACAAATGATAAACATGGACCAGATGCAATTTCAGGCAGCCAAGAAGAAATCCCATTTCAAATTAAAAACACAGGTTGGCCCTTTCATATGCAATACAAGGGCAGCAGGACAAGATGCAGACACTATCCTAAGGAGTATGAATTTTAAGCACAGTTTTACTTGGTCTTATGGCCCTTTTTGAACTGTTTCAAAGATGAGGATAGATCATAAATATACCCCTTATATTCATACATCTATACCAAAGATCGAACAATTCATGAACCAGAAGGTATGGAAAGAAAATACTCTCCAAGAGGTTGAAGAGAAATTTTTTTCCTCTTCACAAATTCCATTAGCACAAGAAAAGGGAGATAAAATTCCAAGGGAAAATAGTTCCCCTTCAGCATCAAAATTTTTAGTCAGATATTTCATTGTATAACAAGAAACCAAGGAAAACAAATGAGGAATACAATCAACATGAAATTACCGAACAAATGCACCCAATTATTCTTTCTAGAGCATGTACTCCATCAAATTTTGGGATACAAGAAAATATGCCACCATCTCCAACAACTCCAGGGACCCCAATGATTGAATTTACACCTATTTCATCACCAGCAAGGGAATTGGGGTAGAGCATTAAAAAAAAGCTGAACATTTTTGTTGCTTATCAAGAGATAAAAAAAGGAATATAGCCCTAGAAGTTTCTACATTTGATCAATTTTGGAAACAGACAGCAATTTATCAACACAACCTTTTATCAGCCTTTGAATACGAAGAAGGGAAAATGAAGATTATTTTCTAGAGCCTAAGGTTCCTAATCCTCAGACAACAGATGCCCACAAATAGTCAATATTTTATTTTGAAACAAAAATGATTCATCCTATAGATCATATGGACCTTCACAAGAAATCAGGTGAAACTATTTTCAGTACTTTAACTACTTCTACCATGATAGCTGCTAAGCTCCAAACCAAAGTGAAAAATATTCAGACTCAGCTGAAGTTAGAGAAAATTTATTCTCTAGCTAAAGATACCAAGATAAAATATTTAGAGGATCTAGTGACAAAATTGGGATATGATCCCGAAGACATCAAATTTGTAGAAGAAATAATTGAATCAAAAAATGCAGATATAGTAGCCCTGAGAAATCAATTGAAACTCCCAACTGTAGAAGATCCACAACCTAAAGAATTGGGAGAGCATGAGAAATAAAAGGATGATTTGTTCAAAATTATTATTGAGCATGTTAGAACAGTTCTTTTCTAAGCCATGAGTACATTCCATAGTTTTATTTTCCGGATTAAATTTCAAAAATTTCAAAATATTTTTTTTAGGCACTACCTGAATTTTCGGAAGCACCAGTTTTTTGACCCTTTCAGATAGACTGTTATTTCCTGTTTCTGTCTTTTTATTTTTATTTTTTGATGCTATTGGAATTTTTGGAAGTAGACTATGTTTTTAAAATAAAAAGAAAAAGCGCATCCGCTTTAGTTATACCATGTGTCGTAGGGTTAATACACATCAAATATTTTTTTAAATATTTCATGATCTAATCATAAGTGTCGTATTATAATCAGTTAGCTAAGGTCAAGTCATTGTATACGTTGAGTCACATGTGTCATATATAGTTAATTACCGAACTGTTGCTTGTCATGCCTGTCTATGCCAAGTCAGTCATCCACACATTAAGGTATGTGTTTTTATGAGTTAAAGGGATAATGGTGATCACACCGCACACCATAACCGTTCGACTAGCTGCACAACACTCCTGCTAGAAATTCCGGCCAATTAACAACACAGTTTGTAGAGGTGACTGTATGTCATCAAAGACACTTACCATAAGCTATCTGGATCTCCCATACAGAAAACAAAACCAACTAAAGGTGGTGATGGTGTGTCACATGGTGCACATCATGATAAATAATATTTTCAATAATGGAGGATGATTTGCATGGGGTGATGAACCAAGTTTTGGTTTTAAAACCACCTAAAATCAAGAGTAGGTCACTCGAAATTTTAGTTGTTGGGATTCGAATTTGCTGAGAGTCATAGTTCAAAAGGAAGTCTGGATTTCAAACAAGATTCCAGAGGTGAATACATGCCACACCTGTAAGGTAAAATTCCCCTACTCTGCCAGCTATTAGTTGCAGGAGACATAGACATTTGTTTGTCTGAAGATGACTAAAACAAGTGATAAGATAAATCGAATAGAGCCACAAGGTAAAAATTTGGTTGATGCCAATTCGAGGGTAAGAAGTTTGTTTATGCACTCAGGATGGTATCCTCTTTGCACCAGGTTAGGGAGCTCTCACTAAGGAGTAGCCCTAGAGTTTTCTAACTCTTTTAATGGACAAGAGGCTACAATTTATGGCCTCACTTTGCAGGTTTCTGAAGACTCCATTGCTGAAGCCTTTAACCTTCCTCAAGAAGGAGAAAGGTGGTTCAACGGACAATTTATCACAGGAGGTGATCTCAACAGCTTCCTCAAGGATTCTCGCAGAGATCTAAACTAGGAAAAAGGCATCCCAAGCAGCTACCTTAAGAATGACTGGGCAGAGGAAATCAAACTTATCAAGATATACCTCACATGTGAAAGGAGCAGCAGGGGAATTTTGAGTTCTAATCCTAAGGAAATAATAAAATAATATTTATGTATTTGCAATTCACTTTTTGCGCCACAATACATATAACCATAGTTGAATTCAATTCAAAAGTTTTACCAAACTAAAATTAATAAATAAATTGTATTAATGTGACTATAAATAAGAATGGAATTTTCAAGAAAAAGTCATTATCATTGAACAACTAATGCATTTTTCATTTGTACTTAAATAACTTAAAATAAAATATAAATATAATTTCATAAATTCTTAATTATATAATATGCTATTAATTAAAATTTATATTTTTAAAATGATATAATACCATGTAATTAATATAATATACAAAAATAATATAATATAATAGAATATAATAAATGTAATATATTATTTTATGTGTGAATTTTATATTACATATTAAATTGATTTGATTTACAACATAAAAATAAATAATAATATAAAAAGGAATATAATATATATTCTATAAGGTTAAAATTATTTTTCATAATATTAAATAACAATATATAATATTAATATAATCATAATAGAATGAATTGACTTGTATTTAAAATTAAAGAAAAAAATATGTAAAAATAGATTTAATTTATATTTATAATTATAATATAAGATTAATATACACTGAAAATTATATTTTTTTTGCCCCAAACTATGTTGAAACTAACATAACTTTTTTCAACATACAAAAATAATATATCATTTTTCATTATACAAAAGTAAAATTCTTTTTTTCTTTAATTTTAATTATTTTGTATTGCTATTAATATTATAATAATATTATTTATAGATTTGATTTATCCTAAAATTACAAGGTTACATTTTTATTTAATTTGATTTCATATGTATAATATATATGTATAGATATTAATTTATAATTAATTTGAAATTGTAATATTAAATAACATGAGATGAATATTTAAAATTAAATATACAAATATAATATTTATTGAAAAGTGTGTAAAGACATGAAGATTGTGTAGGGATATCCATTGTTTCTTTCAAAAAATATGAAATGAAAATAATAATATTTTATTCAAAAAGTGTGAAATGACATTTATTATGAGTACTTTACTTTATGAATTTAAAAATACTTAGAGCACTACTATGATTAACCATGAGTTTTCATTAACCTTTGAGAATGTGACAAGTAAGTACCTTTAACTCAAGAAATGCCACCTCAACCATTAGGGTTGATGTCATCCCCTACTAAAATGTGATTGGTTCTCATAAAGTGAATTTTAATTATACATTTTCCTTAGGAGGCCCATTTTAGACCTCAAAATTCCCCTAATGGTATACAATGGTATTCCTCTATCACATGCGGTTTCTTTTTCATAATGCAGGGATGAAGACATTGAATCTGTCATTTTCCTTCTTGAAAAGCCTGACCAAGATGTTAGCAAGGGTTCAGAACCACACTGATGAGAATGAGTATAACTTGCACCATCAAGCTTTGATCAAAGTTCTAGTTGAAGAAGATTTGGGAAAGAGAAACCAAACTTGGGGCCACTTTTTATTCTATAGAGCAGGCCAACCTGCACCTACACCTACAGTTCCACAGTCAAACCCTTAGCTTGCAAATAGAAGCACAAAGAGAAAGGCCCAAAAAGAAAACATTCATAAGAAGGCCAAAAGCAAAAAAGAGAAGGTTTCTGCAGTCAAAGCTGAAAGAAAGGTGAAGAAAGGAGAGAGCTCCTCAATAAGAAAACCCAAGTCCATGAAAATAGTACCCCCTATTCCTCCATTTCCTAATGTCTACACTAGAGCCAGAAGAGGAAGGTGAAACAACACACAAATCTATAGTGCAGGTACACCAGAAATTCCGGAAGCACATATTCAGCAAAAGATGCAGAAAGAATATCGACCTACACCATTATATGAAGAAATCCTCAAGGATGCTGGATATGAAATCAACAACAAGAAGAAGAAAGGAGAAGCTAAACCTATTGCTAGCACCAGAAAGATGCATACAAGATAAATAAATAATTTTAAGCTTAAATCCAAGGCTCTTGTCAAGTCAAGCCTAATGACAGAAGTCATTGATGTTGAAGAGAAACCTAAAGGTTCAAAGACAAAGAAAACATAAAAAATCCATGAAGAAAATCAAGAACCCAACCCCTTCAGAACAACACTCAGAGCCCTCAAAGAAAAATAAACATAAAAGGGTTCTAAGGATAAAGACCCTATCAAGGAGGCAACCACAAGAGAAATCATATTCAGAACATTAGCTGCTGAAAATAAAACTAATTTAGATAAACTGGCTGAAGCTGCAACACACTTAGAGGAAAGGTAAAAGTGTTTTTGGTACTAATCCCTTTTTGCTTATCAGTTACAAACTTTGAGAAACATCCTAGGTGTCATGGAATACAAGTCAGCATAGAATTTTCAGCATTTTTCTGTGTATTTTGAAAAAGAAACAGAGCGCTACCAGAATTTCCAATAGCATTCGAGATTTTGCGTAGTTACATGTTTTTACCATAATTTTTGGTAGCACCTATTTTAGCTAAATTTTGACACCTGTTAGCAAGTTTTTCTGACAGGTGGTTATAATACAAGTGATGAGAGGTGGTTATAAGAAACATTAACATGGCTTAAGTGTGGCTTAGTGGCTAATTAAATGCCATTAATATTCCGCCGAATTTCTGTTGCTAGCCATCGGTCTTTAGGTGTTGATCACATGGGAGGGGGTTGGCCCTCTCCAAACCCTCGTATGATGTCGCATGAAACTTTAAGTAGTAGCGGAGAACTTATGGGTTAAGACCCATGGTATAGAGGAAGTGGTAAGGCGTTACGGTGGTGTGGGTGAGGTTGTGGGTTCAACCTCGACCCTGCCACATAAATTTTGTTCAAATGTTTAACATGACCATGCGCCAACTTGGAGCCTATCCGCCATACTTATCTTTCCACAAAGACCTCCACCATAGTTAGTTATCCTTCGCCAAGTTATAAGGTTTGATATTTTTGGTTTATATATATATATATATATATATATATATATATATATATATATATATATATATATATGCACCCATTTCCATAGTTTCAACCTTAATATAAAAAACATGCCATGTGCCCAATGTATAATGAATCCCATCTTGCCATGCCATTTGGGGGGGGGGGGGGTTACGTGGCATGTCGCGTGGCCATTCCCCATTGGCCCATACTACACAATATAAAAAATATAATATCATTGCACCAAATAATAATGAAAATTCACCCTTAGACTTATGATAGAAAATTTCCCTTCCTAGTCAACATTGGCGAATCCAGTGGTGCCACTTGGCATAGTATCATTGGTTATTTCTGGAGAATATTCCCTGTGAAGATGACTGGACTTGCCACATCATCCACGTACCTATTTTTCTCATTTTTTGTATGTTTGGGAAAACAAACATAGGTCATAATTCTTTCATACGAACTTGGAATTTGATGAAACGAGTTGCATTCGAATCTTGAAGACGAACTCTATCCAGGCACTCAGGTTCAAAGAATTTCTGAGCAATTTAAATTTTGAGCTAAATATTGAGCCTTAGATCATTCCGCCCCACTAGAAGCCTTTGGACCCCAAAATATACTATCAATTGTTCAACAAGTGAGGGTACATGTCCCTCACTCTTCCGTTCTCCAACCTTTTTGCGTTTGAAGGATTTTGACCCTTGAGTCGAAATCTAAGGTATTCAACATTCCCTCTTCTTGAAGTTCTGATTCTTTTTTCAAGTATGAGATGTTGTTGGAGTTCATCAAGATATTCTGGCAAGAAATAATCTATTGATGGTAGCTAAACATGCTCTCCTTGATCATTAATCAAAGGAGGCTCAAACAATCTCAAATTCTCAATATTTGCGACAGAATAAATTTGCATATAAGGAGGAAAATCTAGCTTGAATGCATTTGTACCAATCTTTTCCAGAATTTTAAATGGACCATAATGGATTGGTTTGAGCTTTTTACCTTCCCCTTGCAATATTTCTTTGCTTATGTACAACGAAACTTAATCACCAACTTGGAATTTATGATCAACCCGATGTTTGTCATGCTTTGCCTTGTAGCTACTTTGACTCTTTTCAAGTTGCTCTTGCACGATGTGATGTATCAACTGAATTTGGTCAATGAACTTCCTTTCCTTGTCTATGTAACTATGACCATCTATAGCGACATATTTCTCAAAGATGAAGTCCAATGGATATCTTGGGAAATAACCATAACATGCCTCAAATGGCGATGTGTTTGTGGAAGAATTTTTTTCCCTATTGTATGCATGCTAAATGTAGTGCAATTGTTCATACCACAACTTGGGATGCATGCTGCAATTGTTCATACCACCACCTCTATTTGACCATCTATTTGCGGATGAAATGTTGTACTATTTTTAAACTTTATTTCCATCATTTCCATAATTTTGACTAAAAATTCCCAACAAATCGAGAATCTCGATCACTTACAATAGAAGTAGGAAGACCAAAATGGACCCAAACATTTTGACAGAAAATATTAGTGGTTTTTTCAACTATAATGTTTTTCTTACATGACATCAAAATGCACATTTTATTGAACCCATATACGACAACATACAAATAATCATGACCTTTTCTTAACACATGAAGACCACCTACAAAATCCATTGAGATACTCTCCCAAGGATGTGAAGGAACAAGAAGTGGAGTGTACAATCCAAGATTCCTATTGCTAGGATTATTTGTTGCACATAAAGAACATTCTCTAATAAAACGAGATACACTATCAATCATGTGTGGCCAATAAAAATACCTTTGGAGATTTTCTACTGTCTTGCCTACATCGTAATGTCCTGTAATAAATGATGTGTGCATGTCCCTTATGATAATGTTTATTTATCCATGTGGAATATATAACTTTCCCAAGTGATACAACAAACTGTTATGCACATGATAATCTAACTCTTCATTTTGGTTTCCTCGACTCAAACTCTCATATACATCTTGAAAAACACTATCATTTTCATATTGTTCAATGTAACTTTCATGCATAATGGAATTGTGTTTGAGTATAATAACCAAATTTACAATAGGACTAGAGAGCATATCAACTACCTTATTTTAGATTCCCTTTTTGTACCTGATAACCAAATGAACTTGTTGTAGAAAACCCATCCATATGAAATGTATTGATTTCTACAACTTTGACTGTGATTGTAAGTACTGCAATGGCTGATGGTCAGTATGGATAATGGTCTCTTTACCCATCAAGTAATGCTTCCATTTCTTTACACTTTGTACCAATTCATATAACTCTTTATCATAGGTAGGATATTTAGTCAAGACTCCATTATTTTCAAAATGAAACGAGATAGGCTTACCATGCTGCATGAGCACTGCTCCCATAACATAATAACTTGCATCTGTTTGGATCTCAAATGGATGCCTAAGATCCAGAAGTTCTAAAACTGAAGTTGAACTCATCTTTTTCTTCAAAGCATCAAATGATTTTTGTTGTACATCTCCCCAATGGAATAATTTCTTCACACATGCCAATGCATGTAACGAAGTTGCAATGGAAGAAACATTAGTAATTAATTTCCTCCAATACTGTGCTGCCCCTAAGAAGCTTCTTACCTCTATAACTGTGTTGGGCTTGGGCCAATTCAGAATGAACTCTACTTTGGAAGGATCTATATTCAACTCACATCCTCCAAAAATGTATCCCAAATACACCAACGAAGTATTACCAAACTCGCGCTTTGACATTTTAAAAAAAAATTGCTCTTTTTTCAAGACATCAAGTACCTTGTTCACATGCATGACATGTTCTTCTCTTGAATTGATGAATATTAGTATGTCATCTAAGTACACAATGAAAAATTCATCTAGAAATGGTCTAAGTACATCATTCATGACTCTCATGAAAGTAGCTGGTGCATTTGTTAAGCCAAATTTCATAACTAACCACTCATACAATCCTTGTCTATTTTTTAAAGCAGTTTTCCAAATGTCATCCTCAACAATTCTGAATTGATGATAACCACTTCATAAGTCTAACTTAGTGAAATAATTTGCATGATTTAACTGATATAGAAAATCATCAATGTGTGGGAGTGGGTAGCGATTCTTTATCGTGATTTTATTCAGAGCACAGAAATCGATACACATGCACCAAGTACCATCCTGATTTGGAACCAAAACTATTGGTGAACCATATGCCAAAGTAGATGGGCATATAGATACCTTTGTTAAAAAATTCTTGGATTTGCTTCTTGATTTCCAAAATTTCCATAATTGACATGTGATACATACCAATGTTTAGAAGTGGAACATCTTGCTACAGCTGAATCTCATGTTGAATTCCCCTCTTGGGTGGTAACCCCTTAGGTCCTTGAAACATCTCGCCATGCTAACTTATCACATCAAACAAATAATATTTAAATTTTTCATCACATCCATCAAAAGATTCATAGCCAACATCATCCTTTTTCTTGATCATGAGAAGCACAAAATTTTTACTTGCATTTACTAGCCTCTTCATTTTCCCTGCATTAACTAAAGAAATGTTCAGTTTCTTCCAATGAGCTCTCATAGTATACTCCACTCCATCCTTGAGAAAAATGATATTTGTTCTCATGGAGATAAAACAACGCTTTCATGTCATAAAAATATGGACTTCCCAAGATAATCCCGGAAATGTCAAGTGGAACCACATCTAACTCGACTTCATTAACAAATTTTGCAGTAATAGCAAATCTAAATATGCATTTCCTTGTAACTTGTAAATTGGAATTCTTAACTATCCAACTCAAAGGGTATGGTTTATGATGTGGTACAGTTTCAAGGTTATGATTTTTTACTAAGTCTTCTGAAATCAAGTTTTCTTGACCCGATATCAAATAATGCATCAATCTTTGTATGATTAGAAATCACTCTAACATGGAACAATTCCATCCTTGTGTCTTAATTTGGAGTGTTGTTGTGACTATTTAAGGAACTAGAACTTGATATGGCTTCCTTTTGTTTGTTAACCATGGTAATTATCTTGGTTTCATCTCCTGAATTGGATCCAAGATCTTGTTGTGTAGTGGGAGTCATCTTTTGTTTCCCTTTGTTATTTGGTTTCTTTGGCCTTAGTTCGAGATGTGGTTTCCAACAATGGGCTTCATCATGCCCCTCTTTGGAACAATGTTTCCATGTATTTTTATCCCCTTCTTTCTTGATACTTGCATTCTTCTTTCCCTTCCATTTTCCTCCCTTCTCTTTTCTCTTACCCTTGAATGGATTCTTCTTACTACCCTCTACAGGAATGTTTTTTCCTGTTGCTTCAAGATGGGTGGCTTGGACACATACTTCATATAGTTTGTTTGGGTTAAACATAAGGATAGTATGTTTCAAGTAGGAATGTAAACCTCCTATATATTTCAATAGTGTATCTTGTGAATTCATGTTTACTCCTAGCAACAAAGCCCTCTTTCTAAACTCCTGAGTGTACTCTTGAACAGTTTGACCTTTGAGCTTCCTAAAGGTTTTCCAACTCATAATTTCTTTTTGCATATAGGCTAATGGATAAAACTATATTTTAATGGAAGAAATGAATTCAAACCAATAAATGGAAATATTACCATGGATTCACATTTCCTCTTGTTTCTTTGCATCCCACCAAACTGATGTTGCTCCTTCTAGCCTTCATGAAGTCAAGTGGGTCTTTATGTCGTCTTCTTGTAAATTCTAAATTTTTCAATATACTTCCAATTGATGAATCCAATTGTCTAACTTCTATGCTTTAACATATCCATTGTATATGGGAAGTTCAAACTTGATGTCCAACTTGAGTAATGGAGTCTTTCCTTTTTGGATCTTGGAATGAGTGTGGGTATGAGTTTTTGTGGTGGATGTGGAAGATGGAGATGCTGATGAGGATGAGGAAGATGAGGATGGTGGAGATGGAGGTGGATTTCATCCACTACCTTTTGAGATCTTCTCTTCATCTTTCTTACTGTTTGAAGATCCTTATCCATGTGGAGGCTTTGAACCTTCTCCAACTTTTTCTGCAATGAATGCTTCATACATGACTTTAACCATTCTTTGCATCTCTTTGAAGTCTCTCTTAACATCCACTTCTTTAGAATGTTCATGAGTATCTTCATAACCTGAAATTTTGGCTTTGGATTCAAGCTCAACCTCTGTAGCTTGTACCTCTTCAATCACTTCATCCTCTTGTGCAATTTGTACCTCCTCAATATCAACTGATGGAGATGGAATTTGAGGTGCTTTAGGTGCTCCTTTGAGTGGTCCTTTGGGTGAGGATGATGCTTTCTCAGCCCTCTTTCCTCTTGTCCTAATATCAAGACTAGCTACCAATAACTTCCCTTCTTTTCTCTACAATCTCATCCTTGTAAGCATCACAAAAATTGAAACTATTAAAACCTTTCAAGAAAAACAAGAAAGAAACCTTGTGCTCTAATACCAACTTGATTTGAAAATTATTGTTATTTTTGGTTGTGCTAATATCAGTTTCAGATTTAAATACTTTTTTTTTGGTTTGCTTATCCATTAAGAGTTTATCCATGAGCATGTTATTGTCTAATCATTAAAATTGGTGAAATTTAGTGTTTTTCATGAAGTCAAAAGCATAGAAACTAATAGTTGAACATCAGAAAATAAGTACACAACAAGCACAAATAAAAAATATCAATACAAAATTTTTTGATGAAGGAGTTTTCCCCTCCTAGGCTACATCTCCTTGGTCCAACTTCATAGTATGGGCCTTTGTATTAGCTTCAAATGTGAAAAATTCTTGTTTATAGTCTCCTTTTGCCTCTGCAACCTGCTTCAATGGCTCCCAAACATCGAAATCTACCAGAAATGATTCTTCTTAGCTCATTTTGGTCGAAAATTGTCTGGGTTATGGCAGAAACATGTTTTCCTAGTTTTTCCCCTCTAAAACTCGGATTCTGCCAATTAAATTTCTAAATTTGGTCATGCCGCCTCATTTGGCGCACTCCGCCAATTTAACTGCAAGATTAAACTATGCTTAACAATAAGATAAGTGCATATTGACATTAAGATAAGCACATGTTACATATAAGTGCATTTAGCGCTAATGACAAATTAACGTGGCTTAAGTGCAGTTTAGTGGCTAATTAAATGTCATTAATATTCTGCTGATTTTTTGGTGCTAGCCGTCAGTTTTCAAGTGCTGATCACATCAGAGGGGGTTGGCCCCCTCCGGACCCCTGTATTATGGTGCATGAAACTTTAAGTAGTAGCAGAGAACTTATGGGTTAAGACCCATGATATAGAGGGAATGGTAAGGCGTTACGATGGCGCGGGTGAGGTCATTGGTTCGACCCCAACCCTGCCACATAAATTTTGTTCAAATGTTTAACACGACCATCCACCAACTTGGAGCCTGTCCTCCATATTTATCTGTCTGCTAAGACCTCCACCATAGTTAGTTATCCTCTGACGAGTTACAAGGTTTGATAGATTAGGTTTATATATATATATATACATATATATATATATATATATATATATTTGTAATATTTCCATAGTTTCAACAATATATAAAAAACATGCTATGCCCAATGTATAATGAATCCCATCCCCGCCATGCCAAGGGATATATATATATATATATATATATATATATATATATCAATACATATATATGCGCCCATTTCCATAGTTTCAACAATATATAAAAAATATGCTATGCGCCCAATGTATAATGAATCCCATCCTACCATGCCATGGGGGGGAGACGTGGCATGCCACATGGCCCTTCCCCATTGGCCCATACTACACCATATAAAAAATATAATATCATTGCACCAAATAATAATGAAAATTCACCCTTAGACTTAGGATAGAAAATTTCCCTTCCTAGTCAACATTGGCGAATATGGTGGTGCTACTTGGCATAGTATCATTGGCTGTTTCTGGAGAATACTCCCTATGAAGCTAACTGGACTTGCCACATAATCCTTGTACCTATTCTACTAATTTTTTTGTCTGTTTGGGAAAATGAACCATAGGCCATAATTCCCTCATATGAACTCATATTTTGATGAAACAACTTCCATTGGAATCTTGGAGATGAGCTCTATCCAGGCATCAAGGTTTGAAGAATTTATGAGAACTTTCAATTTTGAGCTAAATACTGAGCCTTAGATCACTTCTTTGGAGGATTAGGAGGATCAGGAGTTGTTTGGGGGGCATTGTCCTTAGGTTCCTTCTTTTTGTCTTTGACTCCCTCACTAGATGATTTTTCAATAGGAGTAGATTCCTGTTAAGGTGGCTGAGGCACTAAAGCAAAGGGAGGGGTCATAACGACCGGTTGGACCGAGGTCAAAGTGGTATAAGGTTTGAGCTGACCAAGCAGAGTGTTGGATAGGGGATTGATGTACTAGACTAGGATCTCGAGGGTCTAATTGGGAAGGCTCAACGTAGCCATAACATCCACTAAAAATACTCCATATGGGGGAGATAGAAATGGTATATGGCTAGAAGGGTAATGGCATGGAGGAATGGCTACCAAATGGTTAAGGCTAGGGGGAACCATTCCTGGTTGAAAAGGGGTGGAAGAGACACTAGAATAGGAAGAAGGTCCCTGAGGAGAAGGTCCTGAAGGCTTTGTCGAGTGACCACCAACAAGTTGCGAAGGCGTTGGCTACTGGTTGGTCAAACCAAATTTCTTGTAGCTAGCCCGAGACAATTGCATCATGAAAAAATTAGACGAGCTAGAGTCAGTGATAAGAGGGGGGTGACTAGGAAATGAACCAATTAAGTTGGAATATTTATAGACTTCTGGTGAAACACTGGTGAGAGGTGCGACTGATTTCTTGTCGAACACCAAAGATATGATAGACTCGAGGGAAGTACGAGATTTCGATTCGTAATATGTCAACTAATCGATGGTGACGATATTTCCATCATGAGGAAAATGCATCTTACGGTGAACCACATATGTGACAACATACATCTCATAGGTATAGCTACAACCAAAGAGGATATTTTAATCCAAGGAGGCATTAATGACTTCAATGTCAACACAATCAGTCTTGCCCACAAGAGTAACAGGACAATTGCAG
The DNA here is from genome assembly GCA_034641835.2 of Pinus albicaulis. Lineage (NCBI taxonomy): Eukaryota > Viridiplantae > Streptophyta > Pinopsida > Pinales > Pinaceae > Pinus > Pinus albicaulis. The sequence goes on along the minus strand of JAXQQM020075644.1, from coordinate 20,258 downwards.
AACATGTCAAGGGGCTGAGAAGAGGGACCCTCCCAAGCACACAAAGTGATGGTGGATGGGGCTAAGTCAGGTGATCTGATTTTATTCCAAACAAAGGTGTACATCACATAGGTTGATGTGCCCTTGTCAATGATATATTGCAATACATTGGCATTACGAATATTGACTGGTATTTGGGAGGCAATAGATGAAGGTGAGGGGGGATGTTCTAATTTGTCAACATCAAAGATGATCAAACGATCATCTGAAGGATCCACAACGTCCAAAGAAGATATTAGATATTTTTGTTGATATGGGCATTACTGGAGGACTTCTAGCATTGACATGGAAACAAGATATTGTGCTAAGTCATCTACTATGTTGTAGGTGTGGGCAGCTTTGCCAGAAGCAGCATTTCGGTGTAATGGCCCTTTAGGGATATTGTGAATGACCTCTGCCTGAGGCTGAGGTACATGTAAGGGAACATTTGGTGTTGAAATGGACTCTATGGAAACATTGGTTTGGGACTCGATTACAGATGTAGTAGGTGGCTTGTCATATTGGGGCGACCAGATCTAAAGGTTGACATCGGCGGTATTGACCTCATTAGAATTCATCATCAGTGTAATGTTCCCAATTTTAGCCTCAAGCTAAAATGGAAAATTATAGCTGCAAAGTTTATTCTTATTTAATAAAATGGGGGAGGAGACACCTTATCCCCTTTTGGATGAATAAATAACACTCCTTATGTGAAAAGGTGGCAAATAAGCAGCTGAAATAAACACCTAAGGGTGTGAATGGAACCTAGCTCACTTGAATTAGTCATATTTGACTAAAGTCAACAGCGTTGCCCAAGGAGGAGAGGCTTCCTATAGAAGCTGCGTAGTTTTTGAGGGAAGACACTCATGTGAGGGTGGAAACCATAGTTGGTGGGACCTTGGAGGAGAAGAGTTCCCTTTCTTTATATGGAGGAGATGGCAGCCCATTTACATACATGTTTTGGAGTTTCAGACTTTGGGTCTGCAAAAGCTTGCATCCTTGGGCTGTTTAGCAGGGTGATGGTGCCCTCGGGCACTAGGGTGTTCCCGGTTGGGTGTTCCTCAATCTGGCATTGGCCACAGCAACTACCATCATCTACAGCATTAGCTCTATAGCAAAGAGGACGTTGTGTTGCTGGGGGCAGCAAAGGAGGAACTCATGGAGTCATTCTTGTTGTTTTTCTTCAGTGGAGGAGTGGTATATTCATTGGAGGATTTGCAAGGAGGATTCTCGGGCTTCATATCAGATCATTTGGCATGGGCCAGCATTCCATCATCTCCCACTGTGCAGTCCATGGAGGAAACTGCGTTATTTCAGAGGAGGCAGTGAGAGAGGGTTTCATAGAGCTCATCAGAAGTTGTTTTTGAGACATTATCAGAGGAGGGAAATCAGATTTAAGATCAGCCATAACCTCATTCTTGTTTGGGTTCAGTTGCAGTGACAAATCTGTTGTCACATTTTGTATTCTCCGGCATTTCTAGCAATCTCTCTAGATTGGCTAGAAATCCTATATTTCAGCCCATTCTTTGTTATTGGGCTATTTCTTGTATTCCTTCAATCACATATTGTATTTCATTCATATTCAAAAGCTCATACCTTCATAGAGACAGCGCAGTCACTGCTCTCTGGCATTTTGTGGAGTTGCAGCAACTCTTGTATTTTATTTCTCAATCACTGAAGGTGGATTCTCATTGCATGATGGTGTTTATTCCTCATTATATTCCTGTATTTTACTGCTGATATCATAATATATTGATGGCTGTATTATTTTCCCTCTTATGGTGTATTTCATAATTGCAGAGTTAATATTAATGTTCATATGTTGTTGTAAGATCTCTCATTGAGCATTGTTTTAGAGACCTAGATTGGGTAGATCTGAATAGCCCATCTAAAGTTATTTCTTTGAGCACATTTTCTGCAAGGGAGTTTTATTAGATGTGTTCTAGGGCATCCCAGTTGTGGTTTGCCTTATTTTTGCAGATAATTCCTTATACAGTGTCCTCAAGGACCATGTAGCAGAAATTCCTGAGGTGGAATATTACATATCCATAGATAGAGTCTGTGAAGGCCCAGCTAGCCTCAGGATCTATCCCTTCTTTGGAAGGAGACATATCCTATAAATGCCCCAACATTAAATCTATGAAATGGACTTGTGATAGCTCACTGAAGAAGAAAATTGGAATATCTGAAGATATTCCCGATCTAATTCCATCAGCAAGAGGAGCTTCTCTCCAAGGAGAGGAGGTTGACAGAGGAAACAAGGAAAGATGAATGAAGGAAGATGAAGTTTCCCTTCTTCTTTTCCAGACCATTGCAGAAATTATTGAAGATCTTGATGAAAGGGAAATTTGGGGAAATTTTCTGAGAAGGGTTTGTTGATGGGAAAAATCCTAGCTACTTCATGAAGGGTGTGAGGATTCAGCCACACATGCAAATCTGCAGGTTAGTCCTTTTTTCACTTGCATTGCAAGGGAGTATAGGAAGAGATGAGGCCATGGGAGAAGCAGCACTGCAACTCAAGGTATGGCTCATGATTGTTGGTTTGAAGGTTCCATTTTTCATTGTCATGCAAATGAAAAACATGTGATGCATTCACTAAGGGTTTGATGGAAAAACTTGGTGAAACTCATTTTGTCATAAACACAAACACTTTGCATACATTGGAAAGAACCAACAACATTGTCACATAAGAGGAGATCCATCACCACATGGAGGTGAAAGGGGAGCCAATTCTTCCACTAGAGGAGACCTTGTGTCTTTGCAAGGAGTTCCAAATATTTTTTCATGTGGGTACCAAGACACAATTCCAAAGCCATATGTAGCATTTGTTGGGGATTGTGAGATGGAGGACGAAGAGCAGAAGGATCAACATGAAGGGATGATGAGAAATATCCCTTATCTATTTCAGAAATTTTCTGTGCATGGGAAAGAGACTGCACTACATAGAGGAGAGAGGAACAAATTAGTCCACTCATACATGCAGTCTATTTCAGATCTTGATGTCTCAATTTTTGGAGGCATTCCACTTGGGAGCCCACCCGATGTACAGATGATGAGAGGCATCATGCTTTTTGGTTCACCACTCTTGGATTCTGGAGGGGTGGAGACATTAGAGGGATCCATCACAGTGCAAAGAGTTTTGGGATAATCATAAGGAGGAGGGATACATTCTCTCATTTTCAGTACCACCCATTCTCACCAGTTTCACTGCACAGATAGAGTTGTTGTATGGATGGAGGGTAGCATCTTCATGATGCCGAATGACTACTCCACAGATTTGATGAGAGGGAGGATACTTCCTTTGAGGAAGGACTCTTTCATGCATTGGAGTAGATGGAGGCCACTCATGCTTACATTGCCTAGGATCGGGAGATTCTTTGGAGGTGATAGTCTCTCATGGGAGGCTCATTTTCAAAGACCATAATTTCTATTTGAGAATGAGTAGCTGCATGATGGGCATGGCAGCAACTTAGAGGATGACTTTGGCATGGGGGATGTCAAAGTAGCAGGTAGCAATGTGAGGGGAGAACTTTATTGTAGATTACTAGCACTGTCTATGTGGAGGATTGATTCCGGTTGGAGGACTCAGCTTTGGGTTGAGTATTCCCAGGATCTTGATGCATGCATGGTTCTTGGTGACCAGGAGGGAGATGAATGATGCAAATTTTATGATATGTTCATCTAACACTATGGCAGATTATTCTTGGCTAGGGATTTTAGTCTTAAGAAGAAATTATTGCATGTAGCATATGAGGACTTCCTAGCTATGCACTTGGATGCATACTTTGCCTTGCTAGACTAGTTCACGTGGAGGGAATTCAACATGATCTACATCAGCATATGGATAGATGTAGAGCCTGGTTGTTTTTGGAGAGGTTGGCACATCCATTACCTTACTCATTGGAGGAGAGGGAGAGCATTCAGATGAGCCATTTCAGCTCAAGGTCTCAAGTACATGGTAGAGAAGGTATAATTTCACATCATGTACCTCTTTAATTTATATGGACAACATATTGATCAAGGAGGATCATCCCTTCTTTCACTTGGTATAATGTACTTGCAGCTACTTGTAGCCTTGATTTTGGCTATTCTTGTGATGGTTTGTGGGGGAAGCCACATGCTTCTTGGTGTGCACCATTGGCACCAAATTGTATTTCATGTTTCATCTTATGAGGAGATGTTGTGGTAGCAAACAAGTGGCTAGTACAACACTTGTTATTTTTTATTTTTAGGCAGGCCAAGGAGGCACTGCATAGGTTCCATGAGTGGAAATTTGAACCACTCTCTGGTTGTCATTTGGAAACTTGCTTCTATTGTATATTTCTCCTTGCATTTTTGATGTTGGTACACTTATGAGGAGTATTATTTGGAGAGTATTGTATGTACAACCCATTGGGAGCATGATTCTCCCCATTGTATATGTTTTATCTTGCAGGAGAAACCATGGGAAAACCATGATTGCCACATTGCTACTTGTACCTTCTTGTGGGAGGGACCACTTGGAGAATTTGCAGAGGCATTTCATGGCTAATTATTCTTGATGGGGTAGCTTGGGCCATTCTTGGAAGCCATACTTTTCCAGCCCAAAGACAAAGGCAGCCCCATATGAGCAGCATATGGAGAGAGGGCCATCATGGGAAACCAAAACAAATCTCCATTCAGGCCCAACACATTGCAGAAATCAGGGGTGAGATTTTTACTTGGATGATTGCATGGATGATAGGATCATCATTGGGAGCAGAATTTTCCTATGTATATCATCACTCATACCTTAAGGAGGCCTTAGTACAGCAGGAAGGATTCCACTACACCTTCTATCTTTCCATGAGGAGTATTGTTGTCAGCTTGCATACTTGGGAGAGAGCATTGGAGGATAGATTCATTGCAACATATTTGAGCAGTGGTGGGACCATTAATGAGGCGGCCACAAGAGAAGAAGGGGGAGAAATTTTTGTTCTCTCTATGCAGTTGCTTGAGGGTAAGAAACATGTGGGAGGGGAGGACTGTAATGTTCCCAATTTTAGCCTCAAGCTAAAATGAAACATTATAGCTACACATTTTATTTTTATTTAATAAAATGGGGGAGGAGACACCTTAGCCCCTTTTGGATGAATAAATAACACTCCTTATGTGAAAAGGAGGCAAATAAGCAGCTGAAATAAACACCTAAGGGTGTGAATGGAACCCAACTCACTTGAATTAGTCATATTTGACTAAAGTCAACAACGCTGCCCAAGGAGGAGAGGCTTCCTAGAGAAGCTGTGTGGTTTTTGAGGTAAGACACTCATGTGAGGGTGGAAACCCTAATTGGTGCGACCTTGGTGGAGAAGAGTTCCCTTTATTTATATGGAGGAGATGGCAGCCCATTTTCAGACATGTTTTGGAGTTTCAGACTTTGGGTCTGCAAAAGCTTGCATCCCTGGGCTGTTTAGCAAGGTGATGGTGCCCTCGGGAATCCCTACCTCTTCCTCAAGGAAGGATGAGGATTGAGCTGATTTTCCTCAATACAGCATTGGCCACATCTACTACCATCATCTACAGTGTTAGCTCTGCAACATAGAGGACATTGTGTTGCTGGGGGCAGAAAAGGAGGAACTCATGGAGTCATTCTTGTTGGTTTTCTTCAGTGGAGGAGTGGTCTATTCATTGGAGGAGATGCAAGGAGGATTACTGGGCTTCATATCAGATCAGTTGGCATGGGCCAACATTCCATCATCTCCCACTGTGCAGTCCATGGAGGAAACTGCGTTATTTCAGAGGAGGCAGTGAGAGAGGGTTTCATAGAGCTCATCAGGAGTTGTTTTTGAGACAAAGGGATCAACCCTTTGTGTTGGAGACATTATCAGAAGAGGGAAATCAGATTTTATATCAGCCAAAACCTCATTCTTTTTTGGGTTTAGTTTCAGTGACAACTCTATTGTCACAATTTTTATTCTCCGGCATTTCTAGCAATCTCTCCTAGATTGGCTAGAAATCCTGTATTTCAGCCCATTCTTTGTTCTTGGGATATTTTTGGTATTACTTCAGTCACATATTGTATTTAATTCATATTAAATATCTCATACCTTCATACAGACAGCGTAGTCACTTCTCTCTGGCATTTTGTGGAGTTGCAGCAACTCTTGTATTTTATTGCTCAATCACTGGAGGTGGATTCTCATTGCATGATGGGGTTTATTCCTCATTATATTCCTGTATTTTACTGCTTATATCATGATATATTTATTGCTGTAGCCTTTTCCCTCTTATGGTTTATTTTATAATGGTAGAGTTAATATTAATGTTCATATGTTTCTGTAAGCTCTCTCATTGAGCATTGTTTTAGAGACCTAGATTGGATAGATCTAAATAACCCATCTAGATTTATTTCTTTGAGCTCATTTTCTACAAGGGAGTTGTATTATATGTGTTCTAGGGCATCCTAGTTGTGTTCTGCCTTATTTTTGTAGAGACTTCCTTATACAGCGTCCTCAAGGACCATGTAGCAGAAATTCCCGAGGTTGAATATTGCATATCCATAGACAGAGTCTATGAAGGGCCAGCTAGCCTCAGGATCTCTCCCTTCTTTGGAAGGAGACATATCCTGTAAATTCCCCAACAGTAAATCTCTGAAATGGACTTGTGATAGCTCACTGAAGAATGAAATTGGAATATCTGAAGATATTCCCGATGGAGGAGCAAGTTCCAGATTTGTAACATTAAAATCAGAATCTGATACTCAGGGGTACAAGGCTATGAAGTTTGAGGGGTAGCCTAACCTTGAGGATGTAATATTCCAAAATTTGCATGTAGCATATTGGAATATTAATTTTTTCTGATTTCACTTAGGAGGTGAATAAAATGGGTAAATGGCCCATGAGTAGGAATAAAATCCCTCATAGTGTGAAAGGGATCATTGAAGCAGCTTATTTTGCTCCTTTTAGTGTGAAAAGGGGAAATTTTCATGAGGACAAGGTCAAGTTTGACCAAGTCAATAGCGTTGCCTAAGAGGTGTAGCTTACTTGGGAAGACAGCTCAGTTTTCGAGGGAGAAAGATTCTTTGTGGAAGAAACCCTAATGTGTGGGGTCAACGGCAAAGAAGCATTCACTTTCATAAAATGAGGAATAGGCAGCCATAGTGAGATATCTTGGAGCATTTCATCATTTGTCTGTTTAGACTATTTGCAGTCTCCAGCTATTCAGCTGAGTTGCAGTGCTGCTTAGCACGAGGGATTCCTGCTTAGGATTTCATCTCCTTCTTGAGAGGCATCTTGAAGGATTACGCTTCATTTTATCCACATCTTGGCTCAAGGCCAAAGCCATTATTCATTCACTGTGTTATTTTTGTTGAAGTATAACGTAGTGTTGCTGGGTGTTGCAGTGGAGGAGTTCCACAACACCATTCCTTGTCTCATATTTCAGAGGAGGGAGATTCTATTCCTCGGGAAGATTAGTAAGGAAGGTTTCCAGGGTATATTTTCATATTTTTTCATCAAGGCCAACATATCCCATCATAGAAAACGTAGTCCATCCTCTAGACTACATTATTTCAGTGCACACTTGCAGTAAGGGGTTGCACTAGCTTCTTGGAGGGAAAGATCTTCAGTGTCGGGATCAGCCTTGCATTGAGAGATCCATTGGAGGAGGTTTATTTTAGATTGAGAATCATCTTCAGCCATCTCCATATACTTCTAATATTGAGTTGTAGCTTCTACCCAACAAATCCGACATTTATGCAGATTTTCCATTTTCATGTATATTGTAGCCAATCCTTCCAAGGATTGTGTATTATTGTTATATTAGAGTTTTTAGGGGCTGAGAGCTAGCTCCCCCACCTTTCTTGAGCTGAAATTGCCATATCATTGTATTTTCTATTATTATGTTGTAGTGTCTCATATAAATTGTGCAGTATAGCTTGGGAAAAATTTGTGTACCAGTGTTTTGTCACTTTTGATGTACATGTTCCATTGAGGCTGCATTGCCTTGGTTGAGAGACTCTTTCCTCAAGTATTTATATCTCATTGTTGCTATATTATAAAATTATAGGCTATACATATCTTCATGTGTTCTAGGTTAAAATAATAACACTATCATTCCATTGCATGTGCTTACATTTGTTGTAGTCCCTCATCGGGCACTTTTAGAGGACATCTAGGAGTGGGAGATCTATTTAACCACCCTAGAAGGATTTCTTTGGAGCTTCCTCTTGTATTTAGCACTTAGAAACATTTTTCTAAGGGATCCAGGTCTTGGTTTCAATTCCTATAGCAGCCATTACTGGAAAATGCGTTTTCCAGTCATGCCTTGCTAGCTATTCCAGATTTGGAATATTACAGTGGTATCAGAGCTACTTTCTTGGCTCAGCCTGTGAGTCTAAGCCCAAGAATATTAGAAGATTTAAGAGGATGGGTTTTATCTCATCATATTTTAGATCCATGAAGAACCTCCCCAAGGAGGATAAGAAGAAAGAAGAGGAATAACCCTACACTTCCTATTCTCATCATGGAGACAAAGAAATAAGCAGGAGAAAGACTCCATCTTTTGGAGAAGAAAAAGGGGATAAGCTTACCAATATTATTCCTAAATCTGTACATATGATTCATGAAGGGTTCAAGGAGATTAGGAGGAAGATGTATGGAGAATCTCCTGGAGAGTTTGATTCAAAAGAAAAATAGAGATTGTCACATGAGGAGTGTGAGAAAGCAGCTACACATCCTAATACTCAGCGTAGTCACATGCCCGGGATTGCCGTAAGAGGGATGGAAAGAGAAGAAGAGGTTTCTAGGAGGGAAAAACTTAATGATTTCTTAAAAGAGTATGAGTCTCAAACTCAGAAATTCAGAGATCATCTCAATTTTTCAGAGTTTTGCAAGATGAAGGTGAAAGGAAAAGAGTAGCAGGATAGATTTCATCTATCTACCTTTGAAGGTTCACCTGTACGTTCAGCCAAAGCTTGGGTGGAGGAGTTAGAGACCTTTTTGCAGCAGCACCACATTCTTGAAGATGAAGCCATCAAAGTTGCAGTGCTACATTTGAGAGGTAAGGCTTATGCCTCGTGGATCTTTGAATCCTTTTCTTTAAGAAATGTAAACATTGCATCTTATGAAAATTTCACTAAGGCATTAGTGAAAAGATTTGATAGAAGGGTTCATGAAACACACATGTGGGGAAAAACATTCAAACAAAACCATTGCATGAGAATGTAGTTTCATTTCAAAAAACCATGGAGGAAGCTGAAAACTTGCACCATAATTTTCCGGAAGAAAGGTTTTCATCTCACACCTTTGAGCAAAGGAGCATGGAGATCTCTTTTTCAAAAAGGGATCCAATCATTGGAGAATTTCCCACTCATGTTGCAGAGATTGAGGGAAAAAATGCTGTTAGATCTGGAGTTGATCTAACACCTCATGCAGAGGAAGGAGGAGTTGTTGCTCCAAGTAGAGGGATGCTTGCATATTTGCAAGAAAGTTCCCAGGGTTTCATGTGTAGAGATCAAGGCACAACTCATGTTTTACCTGTGCCATTGTTGAGTAGGTGTGGAACCATGGAGACACAAGGAGAAGGTAGGGAGGAGACCCAACATCATGAGATGAGGAGTAGACATCCCTATTCATTTATGGAGGTTGATGCACCTAAGAAGGTGATTGGATTTCACAGTGGAATCATGGAGAGCCTTCTCCATTCATCTATTCAGTCATCTCTTGTTGAGGATGTCTCATTGCATGGAGACATTTTTCCAGGGAGACCACTGGACCAGCAGAGGAGGATGGATGCTTCACATGTTGGGGCACCACTCATGGATTTTAGGAGGGTGGAGACCTTGGTAGAGCTTGATACAACACTAGGAGCCTAGGGTAGACTCAAGGAGAGAGGGAGCATTCCCTCAACATCATCAATACCCACTTCCATTTCAGATTCTGTGTTGTGGCAGAAGCAACAGGGGAAGGGAAAAAACCTTCCAAATTGCATCTTTTGCATGGGAGATGTCAAAGAGGAGGATGACCATATGACAGATGCCTTCATGAGAGGTCATCAACACTGTCACTATGGAGGATAGATCCATATTGGAACTTCCAGCTATTGGTGGAGTATTCCAAAGATATTTTCACTTGCATGATCTTGGATGACCAGTTGCATGAGGAGGGATATTCAGTTGGAGATAGCATCATCTTTTATCATGGTAGGATCTTCTTTCATGGAGCTTCCAAGCTCAAGGAGAAGTTGCTACAAGCAGCTCAAGAGGATTTCCTTTTCAGTCCCACTTGTTCTATGAGAGCATACCACACCATCATGGAGGGGTATTTTTGGAAGGGAATTGAGGAGGAGATATATCAGCATATGCAGAGATGCATGGATCAGATGCAGATGGAGGAGAGACATGACTTTTTGGAGGAGTTAGTACAACCATCTATTTTCTCTTTGAGGATGAGAGGAGACTCATCTATGAGCCACTCCATTTGTATGAGTAGAGAGTATGGTAAGTGTCTTCATTGTTGTTTACATGAGCATTTATATGATGTATGTATATGTCCCTTAACCATAAATGTGTAGGATGATGATCCAAGGAGGAGCATTATTTTTTCTAGACCATATGGTTTAAATGAGGCCATAAGCATGATTGATGGCCATTCCCTAGGAGGACTTGGGGAAAATAGATATTATGGAGGACATGCTCATTGGACACCTTACATTATTCCATTCCTCCATACTTAAGAGGAGATTGGAGCAGTAGGCAAGTGGTTGAGAAGCCACTCATTTGATCAGTCTCTATTGCAGTTGAGGGTCAAGCTGCATTGTTTGAATTTGAGGGACCATTTTCCTTCACATTTGTTGCATATGGCAAAAATCATGATTCTCATCTTTTCTCCCTATGGCTCTATTGTTTCTATCTTTATGAAGAGCATGCTTGGGAGAGAGACACATTGGGTGAATGTGTCCTTTGAGGGAGAATCCTCCCACACTTTTTGCACTACATGTTCTAAGGGGAACATGAGATATGATATGGTTGCCTTAAAAACACATTTGTCACTTTATGAGGTGAGCCATATGATGGAGATGATGCCATATGATGATGACTTCCGACTCATCATATATGGGGATATTTGGGCTAGCATGATTTGCACCATTGGAGGAGAGATCTCTGGAGGTCTAGTCCTCATCTTGCCACTTGAGGGAAATCTTATTACAGCCTGGGATCAGAAGAGACTCTACACTTACCTTAAGTGGAGAGATGGACAACGTGGGGTATGCTACATTGTCTACATGTGCATATTTTTATCCCACCTACTTTTCCAGAGCCAAAGGTGGAGGACAATTTTCAGGAGTTGCCTAGTTGGAAGGTGACTCATTTTGCATGGATTATAGCCTGGGGAAGGATCCATATGGGAGAGATAGTTCCCATCACATTTCAGATCCCATTCCTCAAGGGAAACTTTAGACATCACTTTGCTATCCTCTTGAGTATTTCACCTTTACATGATGATGGCTTGATAGCTGAATTCCATGCTGAGGAGGAGAAATGTGGAAACTTTATTGATGAGATAACATCACTTTCCTTGGAGGAGATCATCATTCATGGATGCTACAAGGAGAGGAGGAAAGAATTCAATCTATCCTTGCACTTTCTTGAGGACACCCAATCTTTGAGAGGGGAGGACTGTAATATTCCAAAATTTGCATGCAGCAAATTGGAATATTAATTTTTGAGGATTTCACTTAGGAGTTGAATAAAATGGGTAAAAGGCACATGAGTAGGAATAAAATCCCTCATAGTGTGAAAGGGATCATTAGAGCAGCTTATTTTTCACCTTCCAGTGTGAAAAGGGGCAATTTTCATGAGGATAAGGTCAAGTTTGACCAAGTCAATAGCGCTGCCTAAGAGGTGTAGCTTGCTTGGGAAGACAATGCAGTTTTGGAGGGAGAAAGATTCTTTGTGGAAGAAACCCTAATGTGTGGGGTCCAGGGCAAAGAGGCATTCACTTGCATAAAAGGAGGAATAGGTAGCCATAGTGAGATATCTTGGAGCATTTGATCATTTGTTTATTTAGACTATTTGTAGTCTCCGGCTATTCAGTTGAGTTGTAGTGCTGATTAGCATGAGGGATTCCTGCTTAGGATTTCCTCTCCTTCTTGAGAGGCCTCTTGAAGGATTGCACTTCATTTTCTCCAAATATTGGCTCAAGGCCAAAGCCATTATTCAGTCACTGCGTTATTTCTACTGAAGTATAACGTAGTGTTGTTGGGTGTTGCAGTGGAGGGGTTCCACAACACCATTCCTTGTCTCATCTTTCAGAGGAGGGAGCTTCTATTCCTCAAGAAGATTATTAAGGAAGGTCTCTAGGGAATATTTTCATATTTAGGCATCAAGGCCAACTTCTCCCATCATATACAGTGTAGTCCATCCTCTAGACTGTGTTATTTCAGTGCACACTTGCAGTGAGGGGTTGCACCAGCTTCTTGGAGGGCAAGATCTTCAGTGCCAAGATCAGACTTGCATTGAGAGATCCATTGGAGGAGGTTTATTTCAGATTGAGCATCATCTTCAGCCATCTCCATGTATTTCCAGTATTGAGTTGCAGCTGCTGCCCAACAACTCTGACATTTCTGCAGATTTTTCATTTTCATGTATATTGTAGCCAATCCTTCCAAGGATTGTGTATTATTGTTGTATTATTGTTTTCAGGGGTTGAGAGCTAGATCCCCCACCTTTCTTGAGATGATATTGCCATATCATTTTATTTTCTATTATTATGTTGCAGTGTCTCATATAAACTGCGCAGTATAGCTTGGGCATAATTTGTGTAGCAGTGTTTTGTCACTTTTGATGTACATGTTCCATTGAGGCTGCATTGCCTTACTTGAGAGACTCTTTGCTCAAGTATTTGTATCTCATTGCTACTATAAAATTGTATGCTATACATATCTTCATGTGTTCTAGGTTAAAAGAATAACACTGTCATTCCATTGCATGTGTTTACATTTGTTGCAGTCCCTCATCGACCACTTTTAGAGGACATCCAGGAGTGGGAGATCTGTTTAACCACCCTAGAAGGATTTATTTGGAGCCTCCTCTTGTATTTAGAACTTAGAAACATTTTTCTAATGGATCCAGGCCTTGGTTTCAATTCCTATAGCAGCCATTACTAGAAAATGCATTTTCCAGTCATGCCTTGCTAGTTGTTCAAGATTTGGAATATTACAGAGGGGGTTGGGCAGAACCATATCCTTGCTGAGGGAAAGGACTAGTGAACACAACCAGTTGATCTGATGCAATATTTGGAGTAGTTGAAGCAGTGGCTTGTTCGTATGAAGAGACTTGTTCTACTTGGGATGATCACCCTATTGCTGGTTTGTAGTGTTAGGATGGTTCCCTTGGGGTGTGTTTGGTTGATTATCTTGGCACCCTTGGTTACCCTTCACTGGTTGGTTCTATTTGCATTTCCTTTTTTTCTTCGAATTAGGATGATTAGTCGCACTATACATTGCATATACCTGACCATAAGGGGGAGGTGGATATTGTAGCGAAGGTTGAGAAGACATGGGAGGCCGGGGTGTTGATTCTAGAGGGGCTAGAGCATGGGGCTGTGGATAAGGATAGAAAGGAGGTTGAGAAACATTGGGGTAAATAGTTTGAGCAACAACTAGCCTTGGTATTGGTTGATGTAGTTGAAAAAATGTGTAAGGCATGCTTTGTCTTGGATACATGCTACCGAGAGGGGTATAAGTGCTAGAGGATCTGGTCCTCCCTGATGAAAACCATAATGCATGGAAGGATGAGTATACATACGTGAAAGAGATCCAACGATACCATCAACGAAGTGAGATTCCCCCGGTGTGTTGGCACCACCAAGTCTAGGAAGATCCGTAAAACGATATAAACATAACTAGAATGGGCATAGATCAAGAAATATTTCAACATGACTTGGAGATCTTATTCGTCAATCTTAGGAAAGTGAAACGTGACATATTTACCAATAGAAGGAAAAAAAATTCTGAGAAACCAATCCATATAAACATGGTCGTCGAATGTAGAAGCTCGACACAAGCTCCTCCTTCTACGTCATTCTTGGACATGGTCAGAAAGGTGAGTGGCATACGTTTGATGAAATGTGGTCAACAACTCGGTACCAGTATCATAGTAGGGAGGTAGATGGAAGTAGGACATAAATTATTTAGCAAGAGTCGCAAAAGTGAAATGAGAGGTAGTGACTTGGTTGAAATACCACTTTGCAGCTTCTCCATGGAGCATTCGTTGGAATAACCAAAGGCAGATGGAGTCATCGGTGATAGAATTGGACGAACACCACATGTGAAAGGAGCAGACATGATTAGTAGGGTTCCTCTCTAGTGTTTCCTTCAAACAGAGAATGTTGTAGGGAAGCTTCGTTATAGAGGAGTGTTAGTGTCGTATCTTCATCCCTCTGTCAGTGATCAAAATCCTCTCGTTGCATTGCATATTAGGTGTCTCACTCAGTCAACTACATTCCATTAGGAGCATGGATCATCTGATGGTAGTGGCTTGTTGCTCATGTCCCTCATGTCCTTTACCTGCTGACCTATTTCTATCCATTAAGATCATTTGCAGTCACAAAGAGTCATTTTTAGTTTGCAAAGAGTCATTTTTAGGGTTTTAGTTTCATTAGGTCTAGGGTTTCATTAATAAGGTTTTCAAAATCCCAAATAATGGTCAGCAAGCACATGAGGAGTTTGAAATAAGGATTCAGTACTAAAAATTTCATCATCATATGCTTAATAATGTATTTCTCTTCAAAACTTTGTTTTGAAGAAAAATAGAGTATTTCATCTTTATGTATAAATGTAATGTAATTTCAAGTTTTCTCAGTTGTAATAATATTTTCACTGGAAACCCTAGTCACCTTTGTCAAGCTCCAGCCAATCCATTCCATGCAGGACAAATAGAAAGCACATCATTAAGCCAAAAAGCCAAAATGAAGCAAAACAAAGTTTTGAAAAGTGTCAAAATCTGAAACATTACAAAGTGGGTTTTTTTGAAATGAAGAATTAAAGATCCTTGGTATATAAATCATTTTCATGTTTCAAAAGCTCATTTGTATGCCAAGAGGACAGAGTGAGCCAAGGATAAACCGTGAAGAGCGAAGGAAGCAGTTTGAAGGCAGATTTGTGCAAGTTTCACTGCGCGACACATTGGTTGGGCGACGCGATGCATTGGACGGGCACGACGCATTGGGTCAGCCCCCACTGTGTTCAAATTACTCCTGCGCGGCACATAGGAGTTACATGGCGTGTTGGGTTTGTTGTGTGACACGTAGGGCCGCAAAGCAAGTTCATTTCCATTTCTCTCAAAACTTCAAATCTGTTCGGTCACTTCCGGTCCAAGTAAGTCAATAAACGTTGTCACTGCCAATGAACATGTGTCTTGTGATATCTATCAGGATTTAAACAAAAATTCAAACCCTATTATCTTGTTCAAAGAATGATTCTTTAGGGTTTATAATTTGGTTTTGTGCCTATCACTCCCACTTCCCCACCTTGTTATTCCCTCCTCACTGATTGTCTTGTTACATCAGCCCGTTTCCCTATTCCCTTATATCCCTAAATCACTCATTCCCTATCACAATTCCCATTATCCCACATCCTAATTGCAAATTTCCCAAACCCAAATGCTATCCCAAAAAACCTAGTGACTGCCCCTAAACTCTTCAATTGACAAATTTCAATTGGAAATATCCCATCATTCCCCCTACCCTCTCCCTCCATAGTCCCTCACATATTATTACACATTTGGAAACAAAAACCAAAGACACCAAACTCCTCATATTCATCTAAGGCAACATAGACTTTGGCAAACATGGAGACAGATTCTTCTTATGACCAAGACAATGACTCCACAACTGAATTGCATGCACCTAGGAGACCTCACAAGAGTGGTAGACATGTGAGGGAGGAGCCTACTTCATTGGCTGAGCTACAGGTCTATCCTTTTGCTATTTCATGTTTCCAACAGCAATCATGTTATCAATTTTGTGAGATGGTTGCTAGAGTCCACCACCATCATGAGCTGGCTCGATTGTTTGTGTTGCATTTACATAATGGCCAAGTCACTCTTGCAGGTGTGAAATTCACTTTAACACCTAAAACTATCTCTCAAGAAACCAAAATTCCAAATGTTGGAGAGCAATGGAACAAAAGGCAGCAGGTGGACAGGGAACACTATGAGCCATATATCAAGCCCGGTTTTTTTAGACAACTTAGTAGATTTTTTCCCTTTCGGTTTCTAAAAGATTCATATGTTCCTTTGATGAAACTCATTATCAAATATTTCAGTTGTGAGGGCTGATTTTCACATCTCTATGCCTATCGTATCAGGTTGCTGATGCATTTTACCAGGGTGAGGATGATGAACCTCCCTTACTTCATGTTAGCGCTCGAATCTGCCCTGAAATTTGAAGAGAGGCGAGTTCGAGAAACATCAAACCAAGCTGCGGCCTCGTAGCTAGCCTACGAGGACGGGAGAGGGCTCTCTCGGACCAGCTCGGTGAAGGTGTCCAATGGGATACGAGATGGCCAGATAAGGAGCCAGTCTTAGGCTAGTAAAGCGTGAAAGGGTTTTTTGACATTCGTTTTGGGTTTTACGGGTGGTGTGACAGAAACGGCAGACAGGAAAATGTAATCAAAAATACGGAAGCAATATACAGGCAAGGTAGGCAGGAAAATTTAACATCAAATTGAGATTAAATGGAATGGCAAGACTGTTGAGGAGCCGACAAGGGCATAGAGGATGAATCCTTGTTGAACAGAAGAAAACATTAAATATGAACAAACTTAAAGGCAGAGCATACCAAATATGAATTCTACCTTAACACTTCATTTTTTCAATTGGAAATGATCATGAAATGACATGAACACATAACAGGTTACATATGAAACAAAAGAGGACACAAATGTTAAATTTCAAGCCACAGGAATCTCAGAAGCCAGCGCTGGGTATTTTCATTAAAATCTCTGTCAAAGACAGTACAATGGAGCTCTGTTCTCTCTCCTACCCTAAAACTCTCCCCACTCTCTCTTTTACAAATTATTTTTATACATTAAATCAACTAAAAAAAAACAACAACAGATCGGCCCCCAAAACAGGGGCGCTGTTTCAACTAAAGCCACAAAAATAGAATAGAATCCTCCATCTGCTCCAAGAGGCGCCTTGTTCAATCAAGCGTTTTCACTGTACAGGATAGGAGGCTGTTGACAGTTGCAACCGACCCTATAGATAGCTTTGCTGTTGGCACAGAGTCGACTAAAATATGGGAAAGCCACAGTCAACAACGAGCCACTGGAGATTTTGTCATTAATGACATTGCTACCCAAACTCGATTGTGTGTCATCAGGCAAAATAGCAAAACCCGATGATAAGAGCCACGTAGTTGGGATCACTACCGTTGAGAACGACATTCATGGGAGCGTAAATAACATAGAGCCACATACATGGAGAATAAGCATGTTACCCTAATTCGAATTCAAGTTTTTGACACGCAAACGAACCTATGAATGCCACTTTGCAAACTGCGCACCAAATCTGGAAATGCGTTGGCCATTTACCGAAATTAGGAGAAGATTTTGATAATCTGGAATAAATCCGCCGCATATATCGGATGGAAATCGACCCCCCTACAATCTTTCTTATCCGATAATAATGGGCATATCTGTTGAGCATGGTATAACACATGAATCCACGCGTCCAGGCATTTGCAGCTGTTGTTGAATGAGATGTGTTTGTCTCGAGCTGTATCGCCTGGACGTTTTCTGCACCAAAACTTTGTTGTATAATCACTACTCCCATTGCAGAGGACGTGACCCATAGGATGCCATGCAAGGTCTCATACTCCACGTACATTGGGTACTTCAACTTGAGGAACAAATCTCTGCGTGGGTCGCTCGGCTTCCAAATGGGTCGCTCTACGCCCAGGTGGGTCGCTCGACGCCCAGGTGGGTCGCTCGAGCCCCAAGACCATACAGCCTTGTCCATTCTTTCGCTGTTTCCACAGCCTTAATTTCATTTGTCTTCCAGTGTTTTGCAATGTTTTTCAGAGAGAGGGTGCTCTTAACAGTGCTTGTATACTCAATAAAACTGTTTCGAATTTGCAATGTTGGACTCCACTTGTCCTCGAGAATACCAAGGCATATGCGTCCAAGTTTATCAATATTTGGGTGGTAAATCTTTGTCAAAAACGAACCTTTGGTGCTGCCATTGGATACTCCTCAGGCAGAAATAACCCCAACTTGAAAACGCCCCCTGTAGCTTATATTGATTTTGCCTCAAATGTTCCTCATAAGATTTGGTTTGACTCTGCCTCAAAAACACATTACTCACAGTGTTACTGTAAGCATATTTCAAAGCTGAATTATCATTTTCCTTCCAATCAGCAAACAGGATTTCCTTTCTAAAATCACTATGGGCATGAGAATGTCCGTCCCTTGTCAAATTCCTAGATTCATAATATGGCACACCAGCCAGGTTCTTATACAGCAATCCACTTGCTTCTAAATTGCCTTGCTCTGACATTCTGATCATTAATATGAAGAAGTTAGATTGCTCGGATCCACTCCTGCAGCTTCTAACAGACACTTCCACGTAGATTCACCCCTAACCTGTGAAATTACTGATCAAGGACAAAAGCCCCGAGGCAGACAAGGTCTTCATCCTTCGCAAGGAACCCCAATTTCGTGGCTTTCAATTTAAAACAACACCATTTCCCATCTGCACTTTCTCCCATTGTTTCATAGTCGACATATCCTGCTCCAAATCAATATAAATCTTGCATTTGTATTAATTGTAATTTCAATGCTTCATGAAGAAGTTGCACAAACTAGACTGGAATTCAATAACTCGAGAGGGCCCAGTATCCTGTGTAGTATCTGAGATTTTGGCAGCCTTTTGGTACTTTTGACATTGAAACTCTGTTTTACAATTTCCTTCTCTGATTGCTGATGATGTATTGTTTTCTTTTGTTTGTGTTTTTGCAGAGATAGGAGCTGAGCTGCTGCCTTTTGAGAGCTGGAGAACTTGATACATATTAAAAAAAAAAAAACACATTTAATGATTTCTTCTTCAAAACAGGGTTTTGAAGAAGAATCAATCCTGCATTATTCTTCAACATTCTGAAATGAAGACCTTGAACCTCCCTACAGCTTTTATACATGTTGAAATATTCACAGTGACCTTACTTTTAATACTTTGCCTGCAAATTAGGAAAACGAACATGGTGAATTTACCTCGACGATAAGCGACAAGGCGAGGTCTAACATTGGCTCAATGAGATGGCAAACTACTTCTTTAGAGTGCGAACCAAAAGCTTTGGGAGAGCAGACAGTGCCTCCATCCATTGGGCTATGGAATCATAATCAACTTATTAACTGAAAACTGACTGAAATGATTTGAAAAACTGACTTGGCAAAACTCAAACTAGAACTGCAATAAACTGGAACAAAATGCTGCCCTTTAGCTGCTTATTTATTTACAAAATCTACCCTACTCTGCTGTAAAAACAATAGATCAGGTAATACTGAAATGCCAGATCAACCATTCAAGTAAACCTGAGAATGATGCCGCTTGAGAATGCTCCAACCAGATCACAGATGTAATTGCTGGCAGCCCTTCATGCACGTAATGAATCTGGCCACGGAAAATACAGCCTGATCTATCAATCAAACTGAAAAATGTGTCCATGTATGCCACAATAGGATCACGGAAGCTGGACTCTGTTGGCTGCCCCAACTCCGCAATACATACCTCCAGCTGCACACTGTCAATGTAAACAACTGTAGGCCATTCTATGATATCTTGTTTTGAATGAGGAAGGATTTCCAAGAACTTTTTAGGGTCTTGGAAATCATATGACTGAATCTGCTCATCTAAACATTGAATCTCCTTCTCAAACTTTTCAACAATTAACTCACAGAACCTAGTTTTAGTTTCAAGAGGAAACTTTGGAGATTTCAAACATCGAAGCAAGACTCTGACAAATTCTTCATTAATTTCATAATCCGCTAACAAATTTCTAACATCTTCTACAGCTTCAGAAAGTGCAGGGTTTGCCACATACCCTACCATTGCATGAGTGGATCAGCGAGCATTGGAATCTCTGGATCGAGCTGGAGTCGCCGGGTGAAAGTTTCAGCCTTCATATGTGTCTGACTGCTGTCCACCATTAGCATCAGATCTGCAACTTTGTTATCCTTTACCGGGGAAAGATCTTCCCCAGTATGGTCGCCACTATGTTAGCGCT